>SSNS01000177.1:1178534-1204182 GCA_006937985.1 Aphyosemion australe | reverse complement strand
GTGTGTGTGTGTGTGTGTGTGTGCGTGCGTGCATGTGTGCGTGTGTGTGTGTGTGTGTGTGTGTGTGTGTGTGTGTGTGTGTGTGTGTGAACATGAGCATGGGTGTGTGTTTGTGTAAGTCTGTGTGTGTGTGTGTGTGTGTGTGTGTGTGTACACCTGAGGTAACGTGAGCATCAGGAGCAGACGTGTGTGTTGGGTCTAGAGGCTGATCTCACATGCTAACACACTGGTTTCTATTTCTGTCTCCTTCTTTGATTTTAGAAACTTCAGCGTCCGTCTGTCTGTCTTTAAGTCTCTGGTGCATCACTTCTGATCATGCTGGATGTCCCAGAGGTCATCAGTTCTGTTTCATCATAAATAATGAGGAACCATGCAGGGATGCCCTGGCTGTTTATTATGGGATGTATGCTGTGAGCTGGAAACTACTCATTTACATCCATACGGAAACACTTTTTCTCTTTTTACAGTTTTTAAGTTTACAGTTTCTGTTTACTCTGGATTCAGATCTACTCTCATGCATGTGTTCTCGTGGCCACGTGTGCATTTTTGTGTGTGGCAGCAGCATTCAGTAGGCCTGTGGGAGCACTCTGTCCTCCTTTCCCACAGTACGCGTCCCATGAGCCCCCGCCGTGACGTCAGGGCAGAGGTACAAGCGAGTGCCCCGCTCAGAGGTCGCAGGTTCACTTCCTGTCTGTCAGGACCGAGCTGGGCAGAGTCCAGAGCGGAGCACCAAACTGTCTGTATGATCTCTCTGTGGCCTGACCTCCCTGTCTCTCCGTCTCCTACAGGCGATGTGGCTGATGCTGCAACAGGAGGAGCCAGAGGATTTTGTCATCGCTACAGGGGAGGTGCACAGTGTGAGGGAGTTTGTGGAGAAGGCCTTCAAACACGTGGGAAAGACCATAGTGTGAGTGAACGTAGCCGGTTTCTATAAAAGTGGTTTTTATTTGCTGTTTCTAGAAATGTTTGTGTCTACATAACACACACACACACACACACACACACACACACACACACACACACACACACACACACACACACACACACACACATTTCTCTGATTAATTCTATTACACACAGATATTCAAGTAAAAACCAATTTCCATTAAAGCCATACTATGCAACTTTTTCATATGTTTAAATCCTGTTCTTGAGCCAGTTTGTGCTAAAATGACCTTTACAGGGTTAATGATGTCACTCAGACCCCCACCGCCCTCTGTGGCCAGAATACCACACTTGCAACTTCAGAGTGGCGGTCCGGTCCCTGTTGGACTTAGTAAAGTGGAGCTGACATGCCTGGTGCTGCAGTCTGCTTCCAGCATGTTTCCTGCATGTTTTAGATCATGAACACAGCTGATTTGTTTGATTTAGTGATGAACCGCTCCTGTAGACACTAATGAAGGCTGAGGAGACGTTTCAGCTGTTAGATTAAGGTGTTAGAAAGACCAACGCACAGCCAGGAGATAAGTTTCACTTTTGATTCTACTAAACGGACACTAGGGGGTGCTAAAAACAGTACCTGGGTACCAGACTGGGGTGGTCAGAAATTGAACAGCTGTTTCTGTCCGTGCACCACGATGAAACCACAGCTGCTGACAAAAATCTGGGAAGTTTCAGCTCTCTGTTTTCCAGGAATCAGCCACAGAGCGTACGTGTGGGTGAAAGTCTGTAGTAGTGGTGGTTTGTTCTGATTCCTGCTTAAACAAACAAACATGTGAAAGTAAAAAGTGTTGCTGTTTCCGTAGACCCACGAGACGTTTGGTAGGAACTGATCTGTCTGTCGGGGGGTTTGATCTTCATTATCACAAAGACGGGCGCCGGAGCGAGGCTCGACCAGCAGAGTGAATCGCTGCAGCGTGGCCGTTCCTCACTGTGTGTGTGTGTGTGTGTGTGTGTGTGTGTGTGTGTGTGTGTGTGTGTTCAGGGTGAGGTCAGACTGTAAATATAGTCTTTGACCCAACTTCCAGACAGTCTGTGTCTGATGAGGAAAAATCCTGCCTCTCTGACTTTTTTGGTCAAAATGTAAGCGGGGGTGGGGGGGCTGGAGGAGAATGCATGTTTGGATGTTTATGGAGGGGCAGAAGGGAGGTCAATAATTCCAGCTATCTCCAAAAATAGCTGTCTCAGTCAGGAACCCAAGCTAAAAGAATCTGTTCTGCTAAAAATCACAGCTCCGTCGCAGCCATCTGGCTGATGTGTGCTCCCAGAGGTGGGGCCTGGGAAAGCTGGCAGCGTGTGTGTGTGTGTGTGTGTGTGTGTGTGTGTGTGTGTGTGTGTGTGTGTGTGTGTGTGTGTGTGTGAGTAAATGTAGCTCTGATGGAGGATCTCATTTGCGTTGATGTTGAAACTGGTTGGACGGCCGTCTTGTTTGGACCCATGTCACTGATTCTGCTCCAGATTGAGATCATTGGTCCTGCTCCACTAGTTTGGTCTGGTTTTGTTCTGTAATGTTTCAACTTTCAGTCAGACTTTTACTCACAGCATGACTGTCTGGGTCTGTGGGACACAGAATAAAAGCCTAGAATAAAGAGTGAAGTCAAAGTAAAAATGCTGAAAAGATCATGTTCTGTCTAAAAAGACTATGTGCCAGCAGTGATCCACTCATAGTGATCCCAACACGTATCACCCTGTGTGGTGCATATACTCATGTGGAGATTTTTATTTAATTTTTTACATTGTGTTTCATTACATCATCTTTTTAATCTTTCATCCATAATAATCCACAAACCTGCTGCTACAGCCCACCGTGCACACGGTCCAGCTCACAGCTGCCGTTATAGTCGATGCGTTTGTTTCCACCGGCGTGGAGCGGTGCTTCCTGTACGCGTCTCAGAAGCGTAGTGTCACTTTACTCCCTTAAATTTACACTTGGCTCTATTTTTGACTCACTACGCTCCCAGAACGCATCAAGCTCAGCAGTTCAGATCAGACCAGACAGGAAGTCAAACCCGGGAGCAGTGTGAAACATTCGGCAACTTTCAAAATAAAAGTCACGTGCAGATTTCCAGCTGCTTAAGTAGTTTTTAAAAAGTACGTAATTACCTGTGAAACCTCTGGTCGAAGTAAAGAGAACAGAAAATGACCACTTGCTGCCATCTTTCTCCTTGCTTGTTACCACCTGAACTGCTGAAATCCTGCATTATCTTGAAATTCTCTAGTTTTTTCGTGACCTTGCAGGACCAGCTACATGGAACGCTTTTGCAGCCGCTGCACGTCTGAAACGTTCTTGGTGGGAAGGGATGCACTGCTGAGGTCACGGGGAAAAAAATATGCGTCGCTTACGTATCCAGTGGGAAGCCCAGGTTATTGTTAGCTATTCTTCTGGCTATTTTTGATTTTCCATGTCTGATGTGAGACTTTCAGCAGATGAACTGGTTTCACACCCATAACCACTATCTACCGTCACCTGTGCATGATTTATATGTTTTCCAAACCACATCATCTTCGATTTGCTCAATCTTAATAATAATTTGTCCAGGTCAAAACGTTGTTTCTAAAAGCTGATGTAAGTTCTCACCTGATCAAAAAATGTTAGTGTCATCAGCAGCTGTGAGAAGCCTTTATAGGCCATCAATCAGGACTAAAGCAGCTGATGTCAGTTAGTACTGATAGGGGGCGGGGCTTCTCTCTCAACACTCAGATTTCAGGTGATCTGGCTTTCTGTGCCATTTTGCACCTTGTTATCTTCATGTGTTTAATACTTTTTTCTTGTTTTTCACTTTATTAGGACTTAAATGTTTAGATGTCTGTGCATGAATATATATATATATATATGTTTCATAGTTTTGCAGATCAGTTGAACCAACCTGTGAATTTAATCAAATATCAAAGGTATTTCAGCCTTTTATTAAAAGTTCTCCTCTAAGCTGACCCATATAGTGTATTTGTCTTTGTTTGGAGTCTGTATCGGGTCGGCAGCAGTTGTCCCTCCTGCAGAGAGAAAGTGTGAAAAAGTTTGTGTTACAAGAATTTAAGCAAAGATGCACAAAGAACAAAAGGAACCTTTGAGTTTCTCAGGAGAATGTCAGACGAGTTCGTTCCTCTTTTAATCCAGTGTTTGGGATTATCTCCCTCAGTTATGGAATGTTGTGTTTTCACTTGCTTCCCCCATGATGACACGTACGCACACACACACACACACACACACACACACACACACACACACACACACACACACACACACACAAATGTCAGTGCTATCCAGACAATAAGTAAGACATAAAAACATGAAATAGCAGCAACGTTCATTTGAAAACTGCCACAGAGGAAGACTGTCTAATGTGCAAAGGAAGATCCTTCCAAAGCTTGTGGACAGCAACCAGAAACCTCTGTCCCCTTAAGTTTAGCCGTGTTTTCAGGACCACGAGCCACAGCTTAGGGTACGTGCTGCGGCGCCAACCCATTCAAAGATTTAAAAACTTCACAAGTTTAAAACAACACCAATGAGTGCAGAGAGGCTAAAACTGGCGTAATAATGTTTTCTTTCCAATAAGATCAGTGGTTGGAGCAGAGAAACAACTAAAACATGCTGGATCAGGGATGGACATCACCAGCTTAAAGCATCCTTTAATAGCAGTCAAGTTAAAAATGGTACAAAACCGTTAAGAAAAACGAAATACTTGCTGACATCTGTATCATAATCCTGACTTTGAAGCACTAGACGAGTTTTAACAACAGTAACATGAGTCAGGATGGAGATCTCAGCTGAAGGTCTCGTCTTCCTCTGAATCTGTGATGCTAAACCATGTTTATGTGATAAAGCAGATCTGAACTAAGTGGCATGTAAACATGTACAGTAGTCAGAGGTTATGTGGTATTAGTCTGAGCCCCAGGTCATGCTGGAGCTCTATTTGCCTAATTCCAGTCTGAGATGGCTGGAGATGATTGCCGGTGTATCGGGAAGTGTTGGCCGCTGATGGATGTGTCCCCTAAGAGAGCCGCTGATAACAGCGACCGGTGACGTCCACAACCCGGACCGTGTTTGTGTTTAAATGTGACCCATTAATGCACGCGTTATCCACATGGATTCCTTGTATCGCAGCTGTAAGTGCAGCTCATTAATCTCGTTATCAGCGGTGAGACTGGAGCTCCGTCTGCTCCTTGAATGGTAGCAGACGCGGCTCTGCTCCCAGGCAAAATCACAGCATTTTCCAAAGTCCCTCTCAGACTTCAGCAGTTTCTAGTCTGGCAGCGGTGTGAGCTACAGAGCCCAGGACGTCTGAAGTTTGAGCTGTGCAGCGATTGGCTCCTGCAGCATCATCAGTGCTGTTTAAGCTGCTTTTGCAAACACTCAGAGGCTGTGGTGGCTTCCAACGAGTGCAATAATCCACCTTTGCTGCATGAAGCTTGTTCAGAATTTACTGCAAAGCTCTTTTTTATTGGTGCAGTTCTTCATACGAATCCCAGCATAGCAGGTGAAAGCTGCTTTACGCTGTGTTTGCCCACATGTGTGAAACCCCGGGGTTAATGGCATTAGCAGGCTGTGATTGGGCCTGATGGCTTTCTGCAGCCATAATGGCAGCTCTATTAAGTGTTTACTGTGAGCAATTCCACATGTCAGCTGGAGTCAAGCAGCGAGAGAAGACCGAGGAGCCGCGAGTCCCGGGAAGGCTGGGAGGAGGAGGAGGAAGGGAGGATGAGGGGTCAGCTGGCTGCTGAGGAGAAGAGGGGGAGGTCTGCAGACGTCATTGTTCCTGAGCAGAGGTTTGGGATTAAGTTTTAGGAATCTAAATCCCAAATCAGAACCTGTTCTCATCCTGAGGAAGCTCATTCATTGAAAAAAGTTTTTCTTTGGAACTACTTGAAAAAAATCTCTTATAATAGGTTTGTTCAACGTAAGAAAGCTAATATTTTTAAGAGAATACAAACAAAAACTCTGAAAGATTTCAGGTATTTTTAAATTCTCCATATTTGAAAGCAACTCATCTGAAGCTCTTTCACCAACTGGAGCACCTTCCAGGGTTCTACAGCACCCCAAATTAACCAAAATACACATTTCCAAACATCATCCATGCAGGTTGAACTCTGGTCTTTAGGTTTTCCCTCGTGTGTGTCTGAGAATAGTTCAGGTAAAGAGGTTTGGTCGGGTCGGGGTCTGAGCTGCAGCCGAGTGCCACGGGGGTTATCCTGTGGCGATGTGAACAGGAACGTGTGAGTCTGAACCTCTGAGCTGTTTGTCAGAGAGCTAATGAAGCAGGGCGATCCCGTACGACCCCCAGAGAGAGCGAGAAGGGGAAAGAGCCGAGGTAACGGGTGGGGTGAGGCACGGGAGCCTAAATGTGGGAATATCACCGTGAAGCCAAAGCTCTTCTGTTATCACCTCAGGCTCAGATGAATAAACCATTCCCCCAATATTTCACTTTGCTTTATTCCCCGCTACAATAAAAACACACAGCCTATTATTTATTACACTTCCTGGTTAAAATCAGCACAGGCCATATCACTCAGCTCCTGCCGTAAACATTTTCTCTGGCTGCAGGAGAAGCAGAACGGCGTTCCCAGCTCCCGTCATCACAGCCATCCAGCTTCCTGTGGGCCACGCATTCATCAGTGTGGTTTGTAGGAGCAGAGACTTGAGCTCGCTTCATTATGAGTTCAAATAATCAGCCAGTCAGATGATCGACCAGGATTATCGTGTAGAAGTCCGTGTTTGATGTTTTAGCATTTCCACTGATAATTAATGCTGTTCGCGCAGAGCAGGGAGAAGCTGGAACGTAGGGAAACAGGAAAATTACTTCTAACTTTCATATAATTCATCTTCTGCTGTAACAATATCAGTCAGTTTTCTAATTTATCCTTTAAACTCAAAATAAACGACAATATTTTGGGTCTGAACGTGACGTCTCAGGTTCAGGCTTTTGGCACTCAGACACCCCTCTCTCCCCAGGCCAGCGAGGATCCGGTGAGTTCTGGGTCTGGACCTCCTCCCAGTGGGAAACCTCCAGAGGGAGGTGACCGGGAGGCGTCCTAGCCTGAAACACCTCCAATTTAGAAACATTTGCAGGACGAGATGTCTGACAGAACTGTTGACAAGCCCAAACAGCTGATGAGAGTAAAGAAACGGCTCAATTAGGACCAGGAACTTGTCAGCTCAGTAAAAACGGACGCTGATGGTAGTGGAACACGTTCTGATTGGCCGGTTCCCCCGTCACTCTTAAGGGTTAGGATTGTTGGGTTGGTGTGAGAAGTCTGTTTTGTTCATCAGAGGAGCCGGGGGGTGAAAGGTCAGAGGTCAGACTCAGGGGAATCATCAGCATCGAGCAGTCAGATGACCCTGAACGATTCTGAGAGGACATCTTCCCCTCCCTCAGGAAGTTCATTCCTGTGTGTGTGTGTGTGTGTGTGTGTGTGTGTGTGTGTGTGTGTGTGTGTGTGTGTGTGTGTGTGTGTGTGTGTGTGTGTGTACACCTGAGGTAACGTGAGCATCAGGAGCAGACGTGTGTGTTGGGTCTAGAGGCTGATCTCACATGCTAACACACTGGTTTCTATTTCTGTCTCCTTCTTTGATTTTAGAAACTTCAGCGTCCGTCTGTCTGTCTTTAAGTCTCTGGTGCATCACTTCTGATCATGCTGGATGTCCCAGAGGTCATCAGTTCTGTTTCATCATAAATAATGAGGAACCATGCAGGGATGCCCTGGCTGTTTATTATGGGATGTATGCTGTGAGCTGGAAACTACTCATTTACATCCATACGGAAACACTTTTTCTCTTTTTACAGTTTTTAAGTTTACAGTTTCTGTTTACTCTGGATTCAGATCTACTCTCATGCATGTGTTCTCGTGGCCACGTGTGCATTTTTGTGTGTGGCAGCAGCATTCAGTAGGCCTGTGGGAGCACTCTGTCCTCCTTTCCCACAGTACGCGTCCCATGAGCCCCCGCCGTGACGTCAGGGCAGAGGTACAAGCGAGTGCCCCGCTCAGAGGTCGCAGGTTCACTTCCTGTCTGTCAGGACCGAGCTGGGCAGAGTCCAGAGCGGAGCACCAAACTGTCTGTATGATCTCTCTGTGGCCTGACCTCCCTGTCTCTCCGTCTCCTACAGGCGATGTGGCTGATGCTGCAACAGGAGGAGCCAGAGGATTTTGTCATCGCTACAGGGGAGGTGCACAGTGTGAGGGAGTTTGTGGAGAAGGCCTTCAAACACGTGGGAAAGACCATAGTGTGAGTGAACGTAGCCGGTTTCTATAAAAGTGGTTTTTATTTGCTGTTTCTAGAAATGTTTGTGTCTACATAACACACACACACACACACACACACACACACACACACACACACACACACACACACACACACACACACACACACACATCCTTGTACTTATCTCTTAGTGAGGACCATCCATTCACTTCCATTCATTTTTGTTCATGTTAGTGACTGTATCATGCCTAACCCATACCTTAACCCTAACCATAACCAGTGTTGCTTGCTATATTCCTAACCCTAGCCTCAACAAAAACGTAATTCACACCAGACCTCTAAACCCAACAGGTAAGCTTTTAAAAAAGTGAGGACCACAAAAATGTCCTCACTTTGAAAAATGTCCTCACTCTGTTGGTAAAAAAGTTTTTTTGGTCCTCAGTATGTACAAGAACACACACACACAGAGACACCAGTAACAGTTGTAGGAATCGCGCCAGGCCCGTATGTGGCGCTGTAACAAAAATACACCAGTAACAGGAAACGAGGTGTGAAGCATTAGCTCAGCAAACGAGAACAAAGATGTTCTGTCAGTACTGCATGGGGTCAAAGGTGAGGCCTATGATGACATCATTTTGATGGTCTAGGTCAGGGGTTCCCTACCTGGGGTCCATAGCAAAAGATTGCAGGGGGTCCCCACAATTTCTTTCTGTGCTGAGGTTGTGAGCTTACCAAGATTATATTTGTAAAAATTACATTTATAAAATCCAAATCACACACAATAATAACTCTGTATAAGAGTTATTCCTCTGTAAAGTTTGTAAAAATTGCTTTTAATGCGTGTATGAGTTAGGGTTAGGGGGTCCTTGGCTTGGACACAGGTAAGGGGGTTCTCAAGGATAGGGAGCCACTGGTCTAGATAGACTAAAGCACGAGGGTGACATTTCATGGTTTGCCCACTTCAGAACCCGCTGTAGTTTATAAATGCTGTTTTTGCACAAATGTAAAACTAAACCTATAAAACAGACTCATCCCACCCTCAGAACCTGGAGTCATAAAAGCCTGTCAGTCCCTGCTCCCCCGCCTCCTGTCATCATCGTGCCTGTTGTCTTGTCTCAGAACAAAAATAAGTGGCATATTTTGTCTGCAGGAACTTTGAGGAAACAAGTAAAAAAGGAAGGCAGCAGAATCTTCAACAGCAGCGTGGGAAAAATCTGTTTTCGTCTAAGATTTGTTTTTCTTCCAGGTGGGAGGGAAAAGATGAAAAGGAGATCGGCCGCTGCAAAGAGACGGGGGTGGTGCACGTGAACGTGGACCCGAAATTCTTCCGTCCAACTGAAGTGGTGAGTCGGGTTTCCCTCTGAGCCTCTATAAGTCTATAAAAGTATCTTCTAAGAAAATGAAGTAAACCTGTACCTGTTTTATCATTTTAACCTCCGACTAAACGCTCCTGGGATCCGTTTATCTGGTTTTCACATCAACTGGGAAGAATTTTAATCCATTCCTTCATGCAAAGCAGATTAAACACAAACGTCTCATGTTAAATCATTAAAAGGTCATGTAGCAAAACATCTCCACACCATAATACAACCACCTCCGTGTTCCAGGAATAAGCATGATTCCAGCAGTTTTCCTTTTTCCCAAACGTGACCATTATCGGTTAAAGCAAACATGTTGGTTATTAGGGATGTGTTTTGGTCAAATTCTGGCGATACGATAGGTATCATGACACAGGGGAGACAATACGATATATCATGATATATTGCGATACATTCAGCCAGACGATATTAGCGATTTTTTAGACTGAATTTATTGTAGGAAAATTCAATAAACAGTCCAAACTGATACGTAACATGTTTAACATGAGGTACCTGAACCATAACAGAGGGATTTACATTTCAGTGGTTGAAAAACAAAACCCATCGCACACTGCTGCCAACTAGTGGTCGGCGTTTGAATTGCACCAGAAGAAAAGAAAATACACAAACGTTTGCATGTAAATTCTTCCAAAAAATCGATAAGCAGCTTTTGAATATCGATATAATATCACAGGAAAAAATATCACGATATATTGCCATATTGATATTTTCTTTGAAGATGGGACCTAATGCACTGATGTTTATCATGAGATTGAACAATTTTCTATAGTATTTATTTAAATATTAACATTGTGTAATGTATGCATGTCAGGTTTATTTATATCTAATTTGTTACCACATTAAGAATCAGAAAGAGTTTGAAATTTGACCCTAAAGTGCCTGATAAAGGTGAAATAAGTCAACTATCCTAGTGGTGGCTAAAGCTCAGATTTTATTTAAAGGTGTGGAACACTGATAACCATGTTTTAATGATTATTTCTGACTCTAACGGGTCACTCTGAGTGTTTCCTGCAGGCTGAACATGAAAATAGTCTCCTCCACCTATCTCCTGCATTAGCTTCTGATAGAAAATAGACTCTAGGTGAAACTCTAGGATTAGAAAATCCTCACAGATCTACGTCACACTGTCACTGAACATTCATGGACTCACCCATCTGGACTCACGACGGGGAAGGCTGTTGTTGGTTTAGCGTCCAGGAAACAGCAGAGAACGTCTGGGCTAGTAGAAGCTAACCGTTAGCATTAGCAACTCCACCACACAGCAGAACTCCTCCAGGCTTGTGTTATTGGTGGAGATAAAACATCAACGTTGCAGAGCAGACAGAGTCAGTGGTAGAGTCGTGTTGCTGTTAGCCAATCAGAGGAGAGATGTCCAAATAGACTCCAGATCTTGCCGTGTTAAGCTCTCTACTGATGTGGCTCACTCCTAGTTCCTGAAACAGGCGCACCAGAGCTTTTTTTCCCCAAAGTACGACTTAACAATGTGTTCATTCCTGCTAGAGACCACTGCAAATAATGAAATGAGTTCCACGCTTTTAATCCAAAATGACCTCAGAAGGTTATCAAACCTCTCTTATTGTTTACTTATCCCTTTTCTTATGAAGGTTTCTGCCAGGGACTGGGTTCACCGCGGTTCTTCTGGCCGTTCTACTTTTTAAAATGACAGAATTCACGTCTGTGTTTTTGAATTTTTAAGCCACTAAACTAAAAACCTTTCAAGCACATTTCTTATTTTTTCTTAACCAGAAGGAGTTTTCTCCACCAAAACCACGTAATCCACTCAGCCCCATGCATCACACGTTTCCTTTTGTATATACTTGACCTTAACACACATGTTGTGTTTTTTTCTGCATGTATCTCATTGCCGGCTATTGTGTCTGAGACTATACACTTATCAGCCGTAAAGGGTGCAGTTGACAGCCCGGGGCTGCTTATTGTATGCTTTTAAACCGCTGGAAACGAGCCAGCCCACTCTTCAAGAGTAATGTTGGCTGTTTCCTGTCTGTGGATGCAGATTGGGAGCACATATTCACACAAACAGGCTTAAATCTGTTACTGTAGATGGAAAAGAGTACCTTTAGAGTTTTCTTGTACATTTATAGAATTCAAATCAGAACAAACCCATGCATCCCTGATTTTCCCTCCCATCACCGCAGCTATTCCCAGTGGACGGTTTAGAGTTACCCCAGGGTGTTGTGCCTGAGATTAGCCATCAAGCTCTTGGTTAAAAGCCAGCAGTGCCCATCTCATGAGGTTTGTCCCGCTGAGATTAGAGCTGAGTGACAGCAGAGGATTAGTGAGGAGGCCCTGCTGACTGACTGCTGAGGGTGTCGAGAGCGCTGGTTACACACCTGGAGTCTGTGTTCTTTGTTCATGTCGTCCCGGGTCCCAGCCCCAGATCCCTGCTCCAGAGAGTGATCGAGTCGGCAGCAAACGCTTTTATTTTAGGTTTTTCATGGATCATAATTAACATAAGATAGTAAACATCCCATAAACGACTAATAAAGAGTAAAAACAGCCGACTCGTTTACTTCGTCTTCATCTTGTTGATTTTTTTTTCTTCAGAATGGCTGCAGGGCTGGTTTTTACCCATAAGGTGATCACTGCAGAGCTCCATCAAAGGGGCAGCAGCACCATGAGAGGCTGATGTGGGGGTTTGAATCACACCCACATGACACCAGTGCAGGAATCGGGCGGCTCAGACCCAGTTAAAGCTGTTTTCTTAAAAGGTTTTTGCTGAAAAAGTTGTCAGTTTGTCACATTTTTAAGTGAACGAAGGTGAAAAAGCTTCTGTTTGTGGGCTCAGAGGTCAAAGGCTGCAGAGATAACGGGTCAGGATGGTTCAGTTACAGAGGGCAGTGTCTCTGCTCCGTCTCTTTCTCTGAGCTTAAGAGACTGAAAAGTGTTTAACCTTTGACCCCTTCAGACAGGAAGCAAGTGACATTGGGCTCAAAGTGAGGTATTGTGGCTCACTTTGAGTGGAAGTACCTGTGATGGAGTGTGTGTCCTGAATGCACAGCTGACTCCGACTCTTCCACAGCTGAGAAAGTGTGTGTGTCGTAGGAGGAGTGTTACCTCGGGCTGCGTGCTAATATACGTGTAATTCATCATTATCTCTGTCAGTGTTTGTGCTCGACGTCCCCGGGGACCGAAGGAAGCAACCAGCCAAGGTCATGGCGGGGTTAAACACTGCAGGTGTGCCCCACATGTGCAGCGAGTCTTTGTGTGAATCTGCCCACTTGTCTGTATTTATCTGGGCCACAAAGCCCCGGGTCGGCCCAGGTGACGGCGAGTTCCTCTGTTTCCATGGAAGCCGATACCTGAGAGGATTCGTGTAAAGTTAAAATTAGAAAACCGCGAAACTACCAGCATTTTCCACAGACACGTGAAACCGAAAGATGTGTGATGTAAACTGTCAGGATTGTTTTGAATTTTTAAACTGGTCCAACTGTCATGGCTTCGGAGAGCCATCAGTCGTCGTAGACAGACTGCTGGTCGTTTGCCAGCGCTGAGGTTTGGCTCAGGTGAGCCCTCTGTGCAAAGGTGTGCCTCTGTGTGCTCGGCTGTAGTGGTTCCGATCGGGGCTGGGTGCCCAGAAGCATTCCATAGGTTCTGGTACTGGAAAAAATAATCTTTTTCTGGGCTGAAATTCAGTACTTTGCCAGTAAAATGCTGCAGTTGATAAGCCACACAGCTCGAGTGCTGCTGCGTGTCACATGACTGCGGTCTCAGTCATTTAAGGTGCTGAAAAAAGTATCGATCAGGTACCGGTACCAAAAACCAGGGATGGAAGCGTGCCGGTATCATCTCTAGATCTGACCAGTACCCTGTCTGGAGTTTCTGTTACTTTTCAGACTTCAGTGTCGTAGATAGTTGGTCTCAAATTGCAAACTGCATTTCGAAAAGATTTTACCAGTGTCTGAAAACATTCTGAAGCTTTTTCCAGTGGGTCTTGCAGGAGTTTAGAAGACGTCGTCAGGTTCTGGAACACTTCTCTGTTTAGTTTCTGAGTGAAAAAGTCTGAGAGGTGAGTCCAAATTGTTAAATTGCAAAGAAACTGAGACAAAATCGAGACACTTTTGTGGCAAAATTGCAACAAGAAATTTTACACAAATGTTGGAATTTGCTTGCAGCTGCATTATTTGCCCCACAAGCCAAGTGTCAAACACCCAATCTAATGGGCTTCCTGCTAAAACTTGTAATTTTGGATCTCCAGCTGGTCTTTAGCAGTCACAGCCAAGAAGGGATCTGAGGTGTAAAATGACTGGATTTTAGGCAGAAACGTTCTACGTGCGGTTCTACGATGAGAACGCTCACAGCCATGTTTTCGACACGGGAGGACGACGACATGAAATGCCTGGCATGCCGGTGACATCTAGAACTGACGTCATGCTGGAACACTTCAGTAATATCTTTCATTGACTTGTCATCTAAACTGCAAGAGAAGTATTCTGCACAAGCACTTTTATGGGAACTCGAGATGACTTTGATATTCAGACGGATCAGACACTATGACCTCCTGTTGTTGGGACACTCAGATCAGACGTTTTTAACTACTTGTCTAAAATCACGTTTTGCATTATTTTCTGTCTTTAACATTCAGTTTCTCTCATTTAATCTTCACTCTGAAATATTCGCTGCAGATTACCATTTCTCCCTCCCGTCTCTCTCTGCAGCCTCGATCATTGGGAACCCAGTTTCAGACCATCTAGACGTGTTTGTCTGTGCTGAAGTGTGTCTGTTTGAGTGCATGTTGGCGCTTGTGCTCGTCTGTGCTAATACAGGTTAGCTGTCATACTTCCAAGTTCACGTGTCGCCCGAGGGCATCAACTGCTGTGGGTTGACAGCTGTGTGGTTTCTGTCCAACCTCTCATGGTGAAGACGACGACTGCTGATAAATGGGAAGCTGTCTTTCAATCTGTCTCCTCATCCCTGTTGGTGTGCACACATTTTTCCACTGTCGTCTCTTCAGCACTCCGTTTTGCATTTCCATCTTGGTCTAAAGCAGCGTTAAAAATACAGAAAATTAGTGAGCAACACAGAAATATCGGCTTATTGAAAGTACAGGCTTTGCACATTAAGATTTAGTTTCTTTAATCGATCATTCTGGTAGATTCTTGAATCTTCTGTCTGCTTCGCAGATGATTTGTTGGCTTCTAACCTGAGATTAAAGCTGTTATAGCAAATCTACAGAACAAGCAAACACGGACACGGAACACTCCCCCCTCCCCTGAGTGTCTTCTCTGAGACGCTTCTGCAGGAACCAGAAACCCGCGATGCCAGAGGAAACGAGATAGCGCTGAACACCAGTCTCTGTTTTCTAGGTCCAAACATCTTTTGTTGTCCGTGACTTCAAATGGTGTTTTTCTTTCTGGGACTCTGGTAGTTTGTCCTAAAGTTGAAGTGGTAGCAGCCGGCTGTTTCTCCTTCTCTGATATTATTGAGGGAGAACCTCTCACACCAGTGGTGTTCTGTTGCTGAATACGTGAGTGTGGAATGAGTGGAGGACCCAGGGAAGTGTGGCGGTTCGGTGAGAGCGACAACCGGATGGTCCAGTGGTTGGTTCTGGTCTGAAACGTGTTATTGACACAAACGCGTGCATGTGTCTGCTCTGTCTTCTCAACCCCCAGTGAGTCGTGACGGATGGCTGCTCATACTGATCCAGGTTCTGTTGGAGGTTTCTTCCTGTTAAAGGGGAGTTTTCCTCTCCACTGTCGCTACATGCTTGCTTAGTCTGAGGATTGCTGTAAAGTCTCTGAGACAAGTCAGTGACTCGATGCAATCTGCTGGTTTTCCTTACATAGAAAACTTTTTACTTGTTTATATTTATATCTATTCAATGTTAAAACGTTAAGAGGCATGAAAAAATGTTTGAAGCTAATTTTTTTTCCGAATTTGCCGTTGCAGCTTTAAGAGAGATACACTTTTTAGTGCTGGAGAAAAGCAACATGGAAGCTTTTAGGGGCGTTCTCTGACAGCTGAGATGATGTTTCTGATCTTATGGAGTCGTGCTGCTACAAAATGAGAATGTCCCTCTGGCTGCAGAAACATTTGATAGTCCTGAGTGAAGCCAGGGCGGTGGAAAGGGGATTCATGCAATAGTTCCCAGGATGTCTTGTAGCAGGACCTCTTTGCAAAATTAATTTCCTATCACGTTTGTTATTGCGGGCGTCTGGAACTCGTCTTAAACTCTTCTCAGTGGAAGTCCAGAGACAGATCTGGGAGAGGTTTGCACTGAAACTGCAAATAAAATGAAGGTAAATGACAAACAAATGGAGACACAATTAAGACACGTGGCGAGTTAAAAGCTACAAGAAACATACATGACCAGGTCATTTATGAAAGGTGTTCCTGATGTGACTCCAAGGGAAAGTTTGCAGATTTTCTTGCCCACTGGGACTCTTGTCAAACAGCCATTTACTCGATTTTGATGCATTTGTTTTATTTTGGAAAATATGATTTTGGTATTCACCAGCTTTTTGTATCTCAAAGTCGACCACGACTCCTCTGGAGTCCAAAGTGTTCTAGAACAGGGGTTCCCAAATTGGGGGTCGGGACCCCCAAGGGGGTCCCCACAAGATTGCAGGGGGTCCCCATAATTTTGTCTTTGCTGAAGTTGTGAGGTTAGCAATATTTTATTTGTAAAAATTAAATTTATAAAAACCCAATACCACACCCTACAGTATAATCAGAACTCCATATAAACGTTATAACTCTGTATGTCTGTAGAAAGTTTGTAAATGATCACATTTAATGTGTTTATGCGTGTAGGAGTTGGGGTCGGGGGTCCTGGCTTGTCTTGGACACAGGCAAGGGGGTCCTCAAAGAAAAAAATTTGGAAACCCCTGTTCTAGAATCCTTCTGAAGCCCGGACCCAAATCTACAAAAGAAACATGGAGTCTGTGCAGAAGATACAAGACCTTTCTTCTTCATGGGACTATTTCTGCATATTTCACTAAAAAAAGTTGTGTTCAGCTGAGGAACCGTTTTAATATTCTGATATGTTGTCTGGATTTTACGGTAAGAAGCAACAACCTGCATTAACTCAATCACGCTGCAGTTCTTCAGAGTTCGTTGGATCTCTAGTATTGAGATCTGATATCATCTGGGAGTATTGACAGACTGGGAGATTCCCATCTTGGCAGCTGGGTGCGTTAGGCAGCAGCAGCTGTGCACGGCTAATGAAACAGATCCGTTTATTTTCCTTTGATCTAATTGTTTTTTTTTTGTTTTTTAACTGATCAGATCGTTTTACACTTGACACCACAAAGGGAAATGATAAAGACGCTTAAAGGTTAACTCCATCTCCAGCACAGGTTCTGTTTTAACACAGATTATGTTATTACGACTTGTTTATTGCCTGTTAGTCCATTAAGCGTCCAACTAATAAACAAAAGCATTGTTACATGGGGGCTTTTTTATCGCCGTGGTGATTGATGGGAAGGAATCATCACTCGAGTTTCCCATGTATTAAATGCATATTAGTGTTTGTTGGTGTCACATACCAGCATTCCCCTGCAGTGCAGTTATGTGCTGTCAATACATGAACGATTATCCTTTTGTTTTAAACAAGTTTTCAAACAAGTTTATTCTTGTGCTGCGACAAACAAGTGAATGGAGGGTGTGCTACATACCTGGGAGGCTGCGTTTGGCTCGTGTCGGTGTGCTGGATGTGAGACATGAACAGAAAACGGTTCACAGAAACGGATTTCTGCTGCAGAATTTGTTACAGTTGTTGCTTCCTCTCAGCTGCAGCATCAGGTTGCTTTTCAGCTGCTCAGTTAGCTGCTTTTACGTTCTGCAGGTATGCTGCTGCTTGTGGAAAAATATCTTGCATGTTTTACTACGGTCTAAATGCAAAATGAAAGCGTCGTCATGCTAACCGAATACGTGACAAGGTGTGTGAGGTTTTGACAGAGCAGGTTTTCTGCATTTTCTTATTCCAGCGGGGACCAGGTACGGGTAAGAAGCTCCCACATCAGCCCCTAAACATACCTCAGTGGACATACCGCGCCTCTGTTCCCGTGTCTGCAAACTCTCAGCGCTGAACTTCCTCGTTAGCACAGATGGCTGTCATTCCTGCAGCGAGAAGCGCCCAACGAACTCACCACAGCCGCTCGTACGTCATCAGTCATGTCATCACTTGACAGAAGCTCAGACAATGGTTGCAGTGATCCAGCTAAATAAAGATGCTAAGTGTTGCAGTTACCTTTTATGACATTTGGCAACAAGGTGGACCCACCTGCTGAGGTAATCAGAGAGACAAAGACATACCTGACTGGTGTAGTTACTAAATCAAGTTTGGCACTGTCAGGCTTAACTGAGCCGAAAGGACAATTGCACTCTTGTGCACTCCGACACAGTTCCGTATCAGCCTGAATCTCTAACGCATTCCTCGTTGTATTGAACTGAAGTGTTGTGACCTGCCTCCATTACTTTGATTAGAGATCTCAAAGAGTGTTTTTGATTGTTCTGACTGATTTGGCAAGAATGTTTTATTTGTCACTTCCTTAACCCTTGAACTGGCAGGTCAGCAGCCCGCTAGAGCACATTCTAGTCCCCGTAGCTCTAACTGAACTTCACTAGAAATATAGAACTGCTTGAATGAAAAGTTGAACATTAATATTTTCTTAACAATAATGGTGTTATTCTTATATTAAACCAGGGTTTTGCACTCCTTTACAAATGTCTAATTTAGGCCATTTTAAGGTGTGTTTTCAGGATTTTCCTACATCCTGTAGTAGTGATTATTTACATGTGCAGGAAGTACCAAACAGTCAAATAAAGAGAATGTTGAAATTAAAGTTGAAACATCAGAATCAATCAGCCCGTAGGTGAACCCTTGAATCCTGGCTGCGTTTATTTTGTTATTATTGTTTTAATCGAGGTTTATGAGAATGTTTTTAGTGAGTTAATTAGATTTTATCATACATTAGACGGCTATAACTTGTTTGTGTCTGGACATGTGGGGCAGACTTTTATTCTGTCATGAGACTTTGGCTCCGACGATGTTGATAGGTCATCCACTGGAACTCTCTTCATGGCTGTTAACCATTGCCTTCCGCATATTTTATCAGCTGGAAACCTGTAAAATGTTACGTTACTGTCCTTCTTTCGTCTATCTGTGCAGCCTACAGCGCTGCATGCATGCTGATAGACTTTATTTTGCCGCGATTTAGCTCAGTTTATTGACAACTGACAGAATAACAACGGTGGTCGACGAGGGTGTGCCGTCTTCTTCTAGCTTGGGGGTGGGGTTTTGGCGCGTGACATCACGTGTCAAGGGGTCTATTGAAGATGTTATTGCTTTGCAACATGCTTTTATTTTGAAATTAACATTTCATAAAATACAGTTGTGGCCACAGAACTAACAGGAATAATGACCAGGTGGGACGTTATCGTCTGTTTATTTAGACATTTGATGCATCAACAGCTGCAGCTGGTAGCCCTGTTGCTTCAAAGCAAGAAAGTTGTTGGTTTAATTCCCGTCTGCATGGCTTTCTGCCTGGAGTTAACGTGTTCTCTTTATGCACGCATGTTTCCTCCGATTTCCTCCCACAGACCAGAAACGTGCATGTTAAGGTCACTGGAGACACTAAATTGTCTCTACAGGTGTGAGTGAGTTTGTCCCTGGTTGTGTGTCCATGTGATGGACTGGAGACCTGTCCAGGTTGTCCCTCGTCTCTCACCTGGTGACTCCTGGAGTTGGACACCAACTCCTGCAACCCTGATGAGGATAAAGCGGTTTAGAAGATGATTAAGTGAATTTAAAGTCAAAAGTTAAAGTCCCAAGTCATCATCACACACTGGTGAAATTACATCTCCGCATTTGACCCATCCCCATGGTGGGGAGCGGTGAGCTGCAGCTGTGGCCGCGCTCGGGAACTATTTGGTGGTTTAACCCCCCAATCCAACCCCTTAGTGCTGAGGGTCAAGCGAGGAGGCATTGGGTCCCATTTTTTCAAAGTCTTTGGTATGACCCGACCGGGAATCGAACCCCGATCTCCCAGTCCCGGGGCGGACACTCTACCACTAAGCCACCGGAGCTGGTAACTCTGCCCAGAGTTAAAACCATGCAGCACATAAAATTCACAGTACCTGTTTTTTTATATGTTCCCAAGCATAAAATAGTTTTTACAGTTGTAAACAGATGCAGTAAAAGAGCAAAGGGACACATTTTAGATCAACTTTTCTCAAAGACAAGCAGCTTAAAGAAGGTAGAAACTTGAGGAAGGAGTTTAGCTCCAGCAGCCTTTAAAACCTCTGTGGTGTCTCAAGTAGCAGCAGAAACGAGGCACTTGGTGCTCAAACTCGAGTTAAGGACTGTAGTCGGGTTTGGGTTTCATTTTATTCCGTGCAGGCGGTCCAGAGCTCATAAATCCACTCCCAGGGTCCTTGTAGCGCCGTCTCCAGAGCACAGAACGAGCCCTGCAGCGTTAGTGATGGAAGTGTTTGGAGCTGCTGTCAAACGTTCATTTAACTCATCAAGTCTTAATATTTCAAGATGAGTAAACAACATCAGAGTGAGACTAGCCGTTTACTGATGGTGGTTTTATAGAAGCCGTGCAGTCCGAGCCCGCTGTGGAGGACAGTCTTCAGTTTTATCAATGAGAAAACCAGGAACGGCCTCACTTACCGAATATGTGCTGCTAACATAACGGCTCCTGGCAGGCAATAACTCACACTGTCCCTGTGCACCAGAGACCTTAAACTGGGTCTGCTTTTCTGGCCTAATATCTGCTACTTAATGAAGCCTGAAATATGGAGGCTATTTCAGTTTCCCAGTATTGGGTCAGAACCGGGCTTTGGTCGGGAGCTAGACGCAGCAGAAGAAGCTTTTCTGTCCTCCGTGTCTTTGTTTCACGTCTTTACTCTGAGTTAAACATACGACTCGTCATCACTGCTAAGAGCAAATTTGGTTCCAGAACTCACTTGGCTGGTTATAAATGTAGAGAGTTGGTTACCCTGGCAACCTGGAGCAAAATATATAAACTAAGAGAGCTTGTCCCTCACTGGGCTGCAACTGGTGTCAAAATAATTAAAAATATTTCGTAGGGAGTCTCCAAAACGTCTAGAAACCTTTGCGAGGGTTCATAATTTCCTTAGGGAGGCCTTAGGATGGGCTTTTGTGTAAAAATCTATCTGGAACTCGTCTCAATTTAATTCCTTTGGATCATAAATGCAAGAACTGTGAGACAGCTGTGTGATAATTTAGAGATGAAAAATGAGGATGAATTTTCCTTTTGCAACAAATTTGCTAGTAAAATAAGAATGAATTGCAAACAAAGGTGTAGTTCATGGGGCTGTGTAGCCTAGCAAGAAGAAGGTCGCAGGTTCAAAGCTGAAGCCAAACAAACATTTCAGTTCCCTCCTCATCCACTAGGGGCTGGCACCAGAAAGGAGCAAATTCCCACAGCAGAAATAAACATGTTCACAGCCTGGTTCAAACAACATTTTAGGTTTAATAAGTCTGGTTTACAGTCATGACGAGTCGGGGGGGCTGGACCCCTTCACTAACCTGCTTGTCAAATCTAAAACCATTATCAGGGAGCACGCCCAGATTCCTGGCAACAGAACAGTTATAAGACCAGAAGAACTGCTGCATTCTGAAAGCAGCTCAGTTTGGCCAAAAATGATCAACTCAGTCGGCGTTCATTCAAATGTGAATAATTAGGGGCGTGTCCTTTTGATTTGACAGATAGCAGATGAGCCGCTAATGCTAGCTTCCTCGGCCTCACGGTAAAAGTGTTACAGGCCAGAAGGCAGAGGGTCACGGCGTCGCTGAACCACGGTTTTCTGGCTAAAAGCACTCAGTAGCGTCAATTGTTGGGTGTCAATCATCTACCCCCACCCTCTCAGCTCCATTTTTGTATTTTCCGAGAGTGACGAGACGCATGACGCAGCCAAGATGGCGGTGGTGGGAACCGCCCACTGGGCTTCAGTTCAGCTCATCAGAAACCCACAGGTGACGGCGTGGTGGGTTCGTCCATGTTTTCTACAGTCGTTGGTGGAGTTGGCATGTTCCTAGGTGTGAGTGAGTGTTTTTGTCTCTGTGTCCCTGTGGTGGACTGGAGACCTGTCCAGCTTGTCCCGTTTCTCTCCCGATGACTGCTGGAGTCAGACACCTATAGGAATACGAGGTTTAGATGATAATGGAGTGTCTCAGTTCTGTTGGATTTGACCTGAATAAAAAAATCGAATTTTGTCTCAACTTTGTCTCCAACTAGTTTCTAACAGTTGCAGCCCAGAGAGGAGCTGAAACGTTGAGACGAGTGACTCATGTCGGTTCTGTTTGAGACGTTATTGTATAAAACTCCTTATTTGTTCATGCTTCATGGACAAACAGCTACAGTTTCATCTTATTTGCAATCCTTAGTTTATGAAGCAACTCAGACCTGCAGAACTTCCTGTTTGACCAGGTGAGGGCTCACCTGGAGCCATGTGACCACAACCGACACAAACCTGCTATAAAGAAGGATTAAATGCATCGATTTGACCTTTTTCCCACCGTCTTCACCTTCAAGCAGCAGTTTATTAGCGTGTACTCCACTCTAATGACTCGAACAGAAGTTTTCCTTTTAAGGGACTATTTTCTTGCAAAGCTGTCACAAAATCCATCAGTCAGAGTCAGCAACCTGCCAAGATCACGACCTGCTAAATATGTTTAACTGGATCGGTGGGTCGGGTTTCAGCCAGGCTGCATGCTGAAGCGTTCACCTTCATTTGTCAGTTATCGTTCAGCTAAATATGGTTTTGGAGCGGTCTGGTCTGCCCCGGGTAGAGAGGAATGAGCAGCTATTATTATTCCGCTTTACGTCTCTGGCAGCACGGCGGTGTCAGTCAGGGGCCGGCGGGGAAAGGCGGGGGGCCGGTTAGGACTGCAGGCTCTCCGAGGTGCTTCATCCGAGGCAGCGAGACCTCTTCCTGAACCGCAGCCGTTTGGATGGAGAAGTGCTGAGGCAGCACGCTCCGGCCATTGGGCTAGGTGGAGCTCCGAGCTGGAGGTCCTAAAACGAGGTTTTACGACGCCACTGTCACCCCGACCCGTCCCCCCGCTCCCAGATTCACACCTCATCGTCGGTTGTTCTGTTTTGTTCCACACTTGTTTCTCAGCGGCGGGACATGCCAGCATCTGTGACCAATTTGTGTGATTTATGTGCCAGAAATTAGCCTGCATATGTCTGTGTTCCTGCCTGTCATATTGGGTGTTGGGAAAAAAGATTGAGCTGGAGGATTCCTCAGATTCCTCCTAGTGGAAGACAGCGATAAGAGGAAATGTGAGGTAAAGAGAGGCCTCGCTGTCCTGACAGCAGCTTGGCTCGGTGAAGGATGGAGGTGAATGTTTGAACACTAGACAGACGCACACAACCAAATGGCTTTTATGAGCAGCGTGATTTATCCGCCCGACGAGCTTCGTCCAGCTCCAACGCCTGGATTTACGGCTCTAAACGCCCAAAACCGTCCGAGTTTGGATGATTGTCAGGAGGCGGTGGCGCTCTCGCACAAAACGAACATGAAAAACTAGAATTAGTTTAAAAGGTCTCCTAAACCTGGAGGGGAGAGTTGGGGGGGTCGTCAGTGTTCTTTTTCCAAGATGGTTCACAGGAAAACCGCTCGGTGACTGGAAAGATTGCTGACAGCCGGGATCGCTGAGGGTCGAGTGGAAAATTAGAATAAAACAACAAGATTTCAGATGTTCAGCCACGTCTGAAGGCCTTTAAAACTCATCGTTTCTGACTTCCAGAAGAATTTTAATACTTTAAATCAGACCTGATCCTTTTGGGAATTATTGCATTTTAACGTTAGCGCTCCGGTGAAATCAGTAGCAACAAAAAAGACCAAATCAAGACAAACTGTGGTCATCATAGACCAGTTTTCCCATAAAACTATTAAAAAATGGACAAATAATCTAAATATTACATGTTCCTGCATCTTTTCCTACAAAGTTGGTTCGGACCAGAAGAGCACCTGATTTTAGGATCCAGTCTAAGGGGCTAGGCTTTGGTTTAAATGTCTCCAGGGGACAGCTCCAGCTTATTTATCTGACCTTGTGGAAGGGAATAGACCTACTGGTGAGCTTCGGTCATCACACCGTGACCTGCTGGTGCTTCCACGGGTGAGATGTGGGTCCAACGGGCGTACAGCTTTCACAGTTTTGGCTCCTTAAGCCCTTTTTCCAACAGCACTACTCAGCGTGACTCGGATGGGCGTGGTTTGTTTGACAGCACGGTTCGGTATTTTCCCTACTTTATTGTAGTTCCTAGCGTCCTGACCCAGTCTGACAACGCGACGTCAGTCACTGTCGGCCACAGATTGGCTAGGGGGTGGAGTCTCTGGTTGTTCCAGAGCTTTCTGCCCTCAGCCATTTCCTGGTTCAGTCTGGCAAAAAGCCAAAGTGAGCAGAATGTTCAAGACCACCGTCGTTGTTGTGTTTCTGTGTGGCTACAGGTCACCTCACACTGTTTACTGATCACCTCGCGCTATCATTATGTCGTGTAAAGACCGCGAGTGCAGCATGTGCCGACTCCAACCCGTCATCCTAGATAGCTTTGCTCCTGTTTCTCTACCTGAGCTAACCAGACAAGTTAACTCTATGGTTTGGCCGGTTATACATGTAATCGTGTTTTATGTTGTTTTTTCTTCTCGCTTCATTTCCATCTCCAAAGTGGTTTCTACAGATCTCTCTGACTTCTCAGCTCTGTTGGTGAATATGTTAAAGAAAACTCTGAGCTCATCTAGAAGAAAGCTTCTCAAAGGGACGGGTCTAGTTCCTACATTTGGACCAGATTTGCTGCATATTTCCAAATGATAGTTTTTCTGTGCAGGAGGTCATCAGATGCCTCCCAGTAATTCGATCCTCTGCAGCACTAAAGTTTGGACTTTATCGGAGACGCATCAGAACAATGACGCCAGCGCGCTTTCAAACGTGTTATTAACCATGTCCACCGCTTTGTGTGAGGGGACACTAAAATGGGTGAGTGGGCGAGGGAGGAAAAGAGAGGATAAGAGTGCGTTGGAGACGAGGTGGAGGGTTTCCGATGGATGCCACTCCCTCGCCACGCGTGAACTGATGTGAATTTAGGTGACGGGAGCCTGTAACCTCTGGGAAAGAGCCTGCAAGGGGGAAAAGGGACGGAGAGAGCTGAAAAATGGGATTGACCTTTAACCCCCAGAGTCGGTAATGTGATCCTGGTATCTCTATTGTGGAGGCGAGAGATGGGGAGGAGGTCACTAAGGGAAAGGGAAACAGCGAGGCAGCGCTGCTGATTAGAACTTCCTGTGGTCAGGAACAGAGCTGCAGCTGCAGCAGAAGTGCACTCAGGTCCAGTCACCTTCTGGGCTCCATGCTGAACAGATCTCATCATCTGGAGAACTCTGCTGCGTTTTCTTAAAATATTTGTGTTTGCAACTAGTTAGAGACAAAAATGCAAAACTGTTTGACATTTGTGTGAAAACCTTTAGTCATAATTAGACTATGAATCTTAATTATGGCCTGATGATTGTGTGATTTATGATCAATCTCTCATTTCTCAAACTTCTCTGACTCGTGAAGCGAAACTGAGATCTTAATAAGACGGTTTCCAGACGCCCACAGGGACTCCGGGACTTTTCTGAGAGGCGTTTGTGTCACAAATTATCCAAACATGTTTGGATTTCTGGCTGTTTAGAACCTTTTTAGTTTAGTTTATGTGAGTCTGAAAGTGAGATGTGAGGAGTTTGTGACCAAACGGCAGGAAAACATGAATAAATTCTGCAATATGTTTGCAATCCCATCATATTGTTGATGCTTAATAATCTCACCCATCAATTCAATGAGATTTCAACCTAAAACCATCTCATTCTCTCACCGTTTTGTCTCCAGCTAGTTGCTAACGGTGAGAGAAACTCATCTAAGTCCCATTAGTGGTTCATGACCTTTACCCTGTAGTTCAGTTCTTCTCATCATAAAATCACATTTTTCGTGTATTTTTCACACGTTAAGACCTCTTTAGCGTCTGACTCAGTAATTGCAAACAAGATGTTTTTTTGTCTAAAATCTAGATCCATGTTGAAAGTCTGAAATCCTGCTGATGTGAATTTGATAAGCATCAGATGCTTGCAGCTGATCCACGTCAGGAGCTCACTTTAGCTTTGA
>SSNS01000177.1:1173534-1176034 GCA_006937985.1 Aphyosemion australe | reverse complement strand
GCTGTTTTCCTCGGTCTCACCGCTTTTCACACACTCATATCTCTCTCTCAAACACACACACACACACACACACACACACACACACACACACTTTGGAACTCTCCTGAACTCAGGAACCTCTACATTCCTGTAACCCTAAGGCAGCTCTCTTGCATTACTTTTCCTTTCTCTGCCTCCTCTTTTGTCCCTCCCTTCCTCTCCTTCATTCTCACTTTTGCTCGACTTATTTCTCTTTCTCATCTGTCATTCTGCACTCACCCCCCCATCACCCTGGAGTTGGATGTTTTTTCACGTTTTAAAGGAACTGCACCAAGATTTGGGTGTGAAGTGGCCGTTTTAGTCACCTTGTGGCCATTTTAAGTGTTTCTGCATAAAATTAGATGATTTTTATTGTTTTTAGTCCTGAATGGCCTCTGTTTGGAGAAATAGTGCAGCTAGAATAAAACCGTCCCTACTTGATTGGATTGATGTTATTTTATGTTCAGGTTCTCTGTATTTGTTTATCATGCCTCCTGTCTGTTTTAAGAAAAAAAAAATATTTTCATTCTCATTAGATTCAACCCTCTGAATGCACTGACAGTGATAAATAACATCCTATGTAAATAAATATTTGCTAACAAATTGATATTAAAGGTTTATAAAATAACATTGAACCAGCTACTCTGACATTTAAGGGATTGGAGCTGTTTTAAGATGGTAGACTAGCCGTTAGCTCATCAATCAATCCTATCAGATGTAAACGGTGCTGCCGTGATAGAAAATCACTTAAAAATGCAAAAAATAGAGTATGAAAATGAAGTCTGATAGCAGGTAGAGTCGATTTCTGCAGGTTTTCCTCTGCTTGCCCCTCCCACCACGTCCATTCCTCCTTATATTTTGGAGCATGCTCAGTGTGCAGATCAGAGCGACTTCCTTCAAGTGCCAGATAGCTTTCTGTTTTCCTTTCCATCTTATGACTCTATCACCAGCCTAGAGAGAGAGACCAACTGTCTCTCCCTGTTTGGGCACGATGAGAACGGCAGATCATTGAGGCTGATAAGACGAGGAATGTTGTTCACAGAGGAAACACCACTCTGGAGGAGATGTGGCCTTCAGAGGACCCAGAGTCCTGCTGACCACCCTACATGTCATCCAACACCCTCTAACCTCACCGCCAGGCCCGTCCTCTTCTTCTGTCCCCTCCAAGTCCTCCAGACAAAAGCAGAACAGATTAAAGTCCGTTGACCCAAAGCCAAGCGAGCGTGCCTGTTCACGTCTGCCTACTCTTGTTTTTTACTTCTTATTTGGTCAAATCTGTGTAGCAACTATTTAAACACGTCTGGTTTTTACTGACTAAAAACTTCTGTAGAAAATAGTTAAAGGTGTGGAACAAGGAAAAATCATTTTTAATGAGTATTTCTGATTCTAACGGGTCACTCTGAGTGTTTCCTGCAGGCTGAACATGAAAATAGTCTCCTCCACCTATCTCCTGCATTAGCTTCTGATAGAAAATAGACTCTAGGTGAAACTCTAGGATTAGAAAATCCTGACAGATCTACGTCACACTGTCACTGAACATTCATGGACTCACCCATCTTGACTCACGACGGGGAAGGCTGTTGTTGGTTTAGCGTCCAGGAAACAGCAGAGAACGTCTGGGCTAGTAGAAGCTAACCGTTAGCATTAGCAACTCCACCACACAGCAGAACTCCTCCAGGCTTGTGTTATTGGTGGAGATAAAACATCAACGTTGCAGAGCAAACAGAGTCAGTGGTAGAGTCGTGTTGCTGTTAGCCAATCAGAGGAGAGATGTCCGGATATCAGGAAGTAAGACTCCAGATCCTGCCGTCTGAAGCTACTTTCTCCTCTGGCTGACTTCTCCATGCTGAAACAAGTGCACCAGAGCTTTTTTTCCCCAAAGAACAACTTACAACACATTTATTCTACTAGAGAGCACCACAGATGTAGTGATTAAACAAGTGAATCACATCTTTAAAGGAGATAAAAGGGAAAAAATAAGACTTTACTTGTTGGGTGGTGAAGAACTGAAGTGATCCGTTCTGACCAGTACCTCCACTGTCTTGTATAAAGTAGCCGTTTCTCTAATTATTGCCTCCCTTTATTATTAGTATTTTATAGTTATTTTATTTTTGCTTATCATTTATGTTTTTTGCACCAAGTGCTGCAATTTCCTAATGTTGTGATTTAACACATGTGCGATAAAACCCTTCTGATTCTGAATATATTCATTTATTATGAGTCTTCTGGGTAGAGATGAGAGAAGAGAATAAAAGCAACGCTTTTACAGAATAATATGGTCTCAATAATAATAATAGTAATAATGTGTGGTATGATATCTTTTCTCCCTTAGTTCAGTACTTATCAACCCAGCGTTGCAGACGTTTCTTCTTTGAGCATTTTGATGGATTTTTGGCTCGTTACCGCGTCATTTGCCTTTTTGGAATAGTTACCTGATAGTATGATTGGTTTGAATTATTATTTATGATTCATCCACCGTTTT
>SSNS01000177.1:1156034-1166034 GCA_006937985.1 Aphyosemion australe | reverse complement strand
ACGTCTCCCTCTCCCTCCGTCCTCACTTCCTTCCAGCTGAAACTGAGGGCCTTTTGTGCTCTAGAGGAAGTGATAAGTTCAGGCGATGCAGGCGGAGGTGTGGTAGAAATTGACCAGTGACAGATTTGTGACTGTAGGTTAAAGCAGCCGCTGCGAGTGTGTCCCCACCTGCATACACACACACACACACACACACACCTGTTGGCACTGAGAGCATGTCTGCCTTCACGTTCCTGCAGACGGACCGTAGTGTCCTGGTCTCATCCGGGATCCCACTCCTCATTCCTGCCCCTGCATCGCTACAGTTTTTATTAAAAAAGAAAGATCCTCCAGAATCCCAGCAGGGTCAGAGATCAGAACATCTGGGTCTGGTCGGAACATCTGGTTCAGCGGAGGGACACGGAGAGACCGTGGGCTCCAGACTCTCACGACGTTCTCGGACGCTTTATCTGATTCCCTTTGATGTCGCTGCGTTTCCAGACTCTTGTCCACTACTGTACAAATAACAGAGACGCTACTGGACTTCCCAAACCACATCACAGCATCCCAGCAGGCAGCCTCTGAGAGCGGCAGAGGGAAGAGCGGATCTTTCATCCTTTAAGTGGGAAAACTTTCAGTCAGCGAATAAATACATAAATAAACCCACTCTCCCACCTATCTGTGTGTGTGTGTGTGTGTGTGTGTGTGTGTGTGTGTGTGTGTGTGTGTGTGTGTGTGTGTGTGTGTGTGTGTGTGTGTGTGTGTGTGTGTGTGTGTGTGCGTGTGTGTGTGTGTGTGTGTGTGTGTGTGTGTGTGTGTGTGCGTCCGTGTGCGTGCGTGTGTGTGTGTGTGTGCTTGTGTGTGTGTGTGCGTGTCCTGATGCATTGTGGGGTTGCAGCCCCTGTTCCCTCTGTGATTTATTGAAAGGCCTTGCCGTGATTCCAGAATTCCTTTGCGTTAAATGCCGGCTCTGAGGGCTTTTTACAGCTTCTGTGCTTTATGGACCATGATCGCTCTCTGTTTGTCTCTCACCTCCACATTTCTGAGGATTGTTTTTATGGCTCCTCTGCTTTATTAGAGTTGATAGCATCAGGGACCTTAAAGGAAAGAGAGATGCAGGGAATGATACCACATCCTGGAGGAGTTGCTGAATAAATGTAACTTCGTGGATTTTTAATATTCATCAACAACCCAGACGATTCTTCTTCAGACTTTCTTCAAATTCTATTAAAGTGTTGGAGATGTTTGATTGATCGTTCCGTTTGAGTTTGATGGAAATATTTTATAGCTTCTAAATGTCTTCAAATCGTTTTAAAGCTGGGGTACATAGTTTAAAACTTTTAAAGTGACTTGATCATCCTTAAATGGGACTGTCTGACCCTGGTCTGTCATATAAAGTCAATCTGTCATAATTTATATTCCCCCTAAGTCCCTCCCCCTGGCCTCTACAGCACAATGAATTATTTACACGAGCTTACAGGTAGAGCGTTGACCAATAGAATTGCGTATCCACAAGAAGGAGCTGTCAATCAACAAGAATGCACCCCAGTCAGTTTAGCACACCAACAAAGAAGAAGCTGGAGGTTTGCAATGGAGCAACCAAAACAAGCACCGATGTTAGCGATTCCTCGACTGTCTTCAGTTTAAAAGTCCTTGTGCAAAACCCGCTGTGGGACACTTTTATAAAGATGGACGGAGCTTCGTGATCTACAAGGGCTCAAAACTGATGAAGAGTTGGCAAAATTTCATTTGGACAAGTAAACACTAATTACTTTATCGTATTTAAGGGTATCGTAACCAAACCTTTATTTAAATAAAAGAAAAAACAGGCAGGAGCTATGGCCATTCAAATTTCAACATCTCCTCCTCCTCTTCTTGACAATGTCATGCTACAGACCCCAGCTTTAATACCCAGTACTTACAGGAGTACTCACAGGATACTTGCAGAGGTATTTACAGAAGAACATACAAGGGTATGTACAGAAGTACATACAGGTGTGATAAAAGGGTAAAAGACAGTAGTGAGACCAGCCACGTTGTGTGGTTTAGAGACACCGTCCAGCTGTCCATGAAGAAAAGACAGGAGGACAGATCTGGAGGTTGAGGTTCTCTTTAGGAGTGACAAGGATTGATAGGATAAGGTAAGAGGGACAGCTCATGTTAGAAGCTAAAGAGGCCAGACTGAGATGGTTTAGACGTGTCCAGAGGAGGAACAGTGATGACATAGGTAGAATGATGCTGAGGGTGGAGCCACCAGGCAGGAGACTGAGAAGAAGACCAACAATGAGATTTATGGATGGAACTTAGGACTAAATGGAGACAGATGATTGGCTGTGGAGACGCCTGAAGGGAAAGAATGAAAGAGAAAGAAGTACAGGGGTACTTACCTGGTACTTACGGGGTACTTACTTACATGGTACTTACGGGGTACTTACGGGGTACTTACGGGGTACTTACCTGGTACTTACGGGGTACTTACTTACATGGTACTTACGGGGTACTTACAGGAGTACTTACTTGGTACTTACAGGGGTACTTACATGGTACTTACGGGGTACTTGCTTACATGGTATTTACAGGGTACTTACATGGTACTTACAGGGATACTTACATGGTACTTACGGGGTACTTACTTACATGGTACTTACAGGGTACTTACATGGTACTTACAGGGGTACTTGCTTACATGGTACTTACAGGGTACTTACATGGTACTTACAGGGGTACTTACTTACATGGTACTTACATGGTACTTTCATGGTACTTACAGGGTACTTACAGGGTACTTACATGGTACTTACAAGGGTACTTACTTGCAGGGGTACTTACTTACATGGTACTTACAGAAGTACGAAGCAGTACTAAAAATTCTGAACATTGTTTCAACATCTCTAAATCATCTACTGACTCATCTCAGTTTCACCTTCCTGGTTATATGGTGACAAAATAAAATATCAATATCCATTATGGCTGGCAAAATCAGCGCGTTTTTAATGTGTTAATGCAAAGCCCCCTTAATGGCATTAATTTTTTTAACGTGTGATTAACGCGCAGGCTTCCGTAGTTTTGTTTTGGCCCTCCTCGCGTTCCATAGTCTGACGTAAATAAGAAGCAGGAACAAGCCATTGGCCAGAGGCAAATTCCTTTGAATCACATGTGTAAAAATGTATTAAACCCTCAAATCAATTTCTTTTTAGGATTTCCACGGCTGGATTTTTAAGATAAAAACAGTGTTTTTAAATCGCGCGGGGACCTACGCCTACCAGGCTTTCAGTATGAGCGTAAAGCCGGCGATGACGTAACCGCTCAGAAAGCGAGTGTTAACAGTGTAGAAAGTGACCCGCAGCTCGGTATTTTTCTCTGGATTACGACGAGGCGGATAACCGGACGAGTTCAACCGAACATGATCGGTGGCGAAACGGAGGAGGAGGGTACAGTTTGTTTACTTTTATTGAGTATTTAATTCCTGTGTTCGAAGCGCTGCAACCGAGACCTCTCAGCTGATGAGACAGTGTCATCATTCTGTCCCAATATAATTCAATAATCTACAGAAAAATAAAATAATGTGCTGCCCGTTTTGCCGCTGGAAAAAATCCGGGAAAAATTAATTTCTTACCAGAATAACTTTGTCTGTGTGTGTGTGTGTGTGTGTGTGTGTGTGTGTGTGTGTGTGTGTGTGTGCGTGTGTGTGTGTGCGCCACAGTTCAGCAACATCAGCTGATTTGAGTTTGGCCCCTGATGCATTATTTTTGTCTGAGTTCAATGGATTAAGAAAGCAAAAAAAACAAAACAGAAGTGTTGCCTTATATTTTTGTAATAAATAATAATAAGATATATTTAAAATGTGCTAAATAGGCAGAGTCCTAGTTCTTTATCACACTCCTCCCTTTGTCCTTGTTTTAGTACCACATGTGTTGATTTTGTGAGTCCTTATGGTGGAACCATATAAGGTGTTATTGTGTGGGAGGTAATGCCTAATTGCACTTTTGAATATTTTCTTTCTGAGGAGGATACTGGAGTGTATTTATCATGTTTGTTTGGTACAGTTATAATAAACATATTTTCTTTAAAAAAGTATATTTGTCCACTCCATAGTTGAAATACGAAAAATTTGAATAAGAAAAAAAAATTGCGATTAATCGTGAGTTAACTATGGACACTCATGCGATTAATCGCGATTAAAATTTTTAATCGATTGACAGCCCTAATATCCATGTATTTGTCTTGTTTTGGACTCGTTTTTTTTTTTTTTGCTGATAATAAACATCAGATTGTGTCCTAATGTCCCCTCAGTGTCTCATAGGTCCCCTCTCAGGTCGGGTCCTCTGAGGATGGATGTGACTCGTTTTATTTAATCTCTGAAACGTTCCTAATGCTCTCAGATCGAGTGTCACACTCCTTCACGGCTCATTTTCAGCTTCGTCCCCCGGTTCTCCCGATCATCTCTGCTACATCTCCTCACACAAGGATTGCTTTAAACAGGATGTGCCAAAATGTTGGGTTCGGTTCCAAATCGGATCCATATGAAGATTACATTGTGCCGGCATCTGTTAGTAGTTGGTGTTGAATTATTCGCTACATGCTCTGTATGGGGAGAGTTCATTCGGCCGCAGAATGCCCTCGTTAGCAGTTTGGAGTCGGCTTTTCTTTAGCCGAGTGAGCGCCACTCTGCAGGCGGATCAGCGAGGGTGAAACCGTCTGTCACCTGCTGAAATCCTGGTTTGACAAAGACCAGATGCTGGATTAACTTCCTGGATGCTGAGCTGGGTGGTTGTGTGTTAAGAAGGCAGATTTAGCAGAGAGGAATCTGGTTCCAGCAGACGTTTCAGAGGTCTGAAAGCCTCCATGACATACAGAACGCAACTTTTATCTGCTTCCTCTTAGACGTATTTTCTATAAATACTTTAATAAAGTGCCAGTGTATAATCCCTGTGGAATCCCAAGAGTTCAGAATGAAAACGCCAGCCTTCCCAGTCTTAAACAAGCTGGAACCTTCCTCCCGGATCACAAACCTTTGGAATGCCGTTCCTTTGTGGGTTCTGCCTGTAGGATTCAGAAACTACTGAACTCTGAGGAGACGTTTCACAGCTAAAGCTGAGGGTCAGGAGGTCAAACGTCCAACATCATCGTCTTTGTCTGTGTGAGATTAATTTCACTCTCCACCATCGTTCTACTGGTTGTTTCTACATTTATAGTTCGATGAAAATTATATGTAAAATAATTCTTGTCTTAGATCAACAGCTGTGCTCAGAATAGTTGTTAGCTGTCCGACGTGAACTCTGCTTCTCCAAATAAAGTCGCTTTCACACCTGTAACACCTGAAACACCTGTAACATCTGTGACACCTGAAACACCTGAAACACCTGTAACATCTGTAACACCTGTGACACCTGAAACACCTGTAACATCTGTGACACCTGTAACACCTGAAACACCTGTAACACCTGTGACACCTGTAACACCTGTAACATCTGTGACACCTGTAACACCTGAAACACCTGTAACACCTGTGACACCTGTAACACCTGACACCTGAAACACCTGTAACACCTGACACACCTGTAACACCTGTGACACCTGTAACACCTGACACCTGAAACACCTGTAACACCTGACACACCTGTAACACCTGTAACACCTGTGACACCTGAAACACCCGTAACACCTGTGACACCTGAAACACCTGTGACACCTGAAACACCTGTAACACCTGTGACACCTGAAACACCCGTAACACCTGTGACACCTGTAACACCTGAGACACCTGTAACACCTGAAACACCTGTAACACCTGAGACACCTGTAACACCTGAAACACCTGTAACACCTGTAACACCTGAAACACCTGTGACACCTGTGACACCTGAAACACCCGTAACACCTGTGACACCTGTAACACCTGAGACACCCGTAACACCTGAAACACCTGTAACACCTGAGACACCTGTAACACCTGAAACACCTGTAACACCTGTGACACCTGTGACACCGGTGACACCTGTGACACCTGAAACACCTGTGACACCTGTAACACCTGTGACACTTGTAACACCTGTAACACCTGAGACACCTGTGACAGACTAAAGAAAACAAGCAGATTACAACAGAACACATCGATTAGTAAAAGAGGGATTTTCAGTGTAATGGAACAGATTTTTCCATGCTCCACTGGGCGGGTCCTGATTGGGAAAATGACTCTTAGATAAGCCAATAAATGCACAAATGACATGCCTTAGTGTGTTTATATGATGTGACAACTTTCCATACATGCTGCAGTCTCATTTCCACTGTGGATCGACCATCTGATAAAACCGCTGCAGGGGCGTCGATCAGCTGTTGCTAACGGGTTCATGGTGTCCACGTCACCAGAACCAAACGTTGCTACCATGAGGGGAGCAGGAATCAAGGTTCTGCTACACGACTTCTTAGATTTAGCTGCTGTTGTTTCCTGCTGCAGCTCAACTCAGAGCCGAGCGTCACGCTACAGAAAGTAGTACCAGAGTACTTTTACAAGTACGAGATCCAGTCAGACCGATAGCCGATGCTGGTATCGGGTCAGGCCAAGTTAAAAGGGTTCAATCAGAACTCTTTATTAGCTTGAGCTCTGGTTTCATTTCCTTGACGTATTTTTGTTTTACGTCATATTTATTATAAACCCTGAAATCCTTCAGGGTCAGCTGACAGCATCTGTGAGGAACCTGAACTTTTGTTTTTGGGGTTAAAAATCAGATTTTCCTAAATAATATTTGTTGTATGAAGGTTTTGCTGCTCAGCAGAAGCAGGTTGATTCAGACTGGAGATTATAAATATTCAGATTGTTTATTAAATATTTCATCTTTAGGAAACAGATTGAAGGTTTGATGAGTTGACCACCTTCAGCTGCATGCTGGAAACTGGGATGGATCATGCCTTTGCTCTGGAAATCTGCAGTTTGTCTGGTTTTAGTGTAAAATCTGGATTTAATCTGTAATCTACAGCTCTGAGGTCAGCCCACATGTCAGAACTCACCTTTGAAAAGCTCCGTTCATCAAATGCAATCTTTAACGTGCAAGAGGGAAAAGTCTGGGAACTAAAATCTGGTCTCCTGTGACTTTAACAGTCAGGATCAGGATTGGGAATTCTGCAGGGCTGCTCTGTGTTCCCGTCACCCTTCTCCATATCCTCGGTCAGCTCTGTGGTTTTTGATGTGGATGGTAGCGGATTACGACATGTTGTCCTACTTTACTCTAAACACTAAAGCCGAAGCAGCAGTTTAGGGACTTTTTCACTCTGGAACGTTGAAGGATCCAGATCGGAGCTTCTGCAGCACATGACAGTGTTTGAGTTCATCTCCAGAGGTTTTTAAACTCACATCTAAAGTTTAGTTTTTGTCAAACAAAAACAAAAGCGTCTAACTGGATCCTGCAGCAGGTGTAGCCGTTCGTGACGGGCCGAGTCTTTCATGCCAGCTACAGAATGTTCTCCATTACAAACCTTAATCAATATAATTATGAAGCGAGTGGATTATTTAATGTAATTGTGGAGAACGTGGCCCTGCTATAATTGCATTCAGCTCCATGATGAATTATGTCTCGTTGCTGTAGGTAATTAGTCTGAAAATGTTTCCAGTTCTGGCTTCAGAGCCAGAAAAAAGGCTCGTGAGGAACGGAGAGAATGGAGCAGCTCCCATGAGAGAGAGCTGGAAAAAAGACTTTCATGATCTGAGCTGCTTGTAGAGCATCTGAAGTTAACAATGAGAGAGAGAGAGAGAGAGAGAGAGAGAGAGAGAGAGAGAGAGAGAGAGAGAGAGAGAGACAGACAGACAGACAGACAGACAGACAGACAGACAGACACACAGACACACACCCAGGACCAGAATGGGTTTATGACTCAAGATGGAAACATGTTGGTCGGAATCAGCTTGTACATGTTCCCCCTATGTGTGTATGCATTTGTGCATGCGTGTATGCGTTTATGCATGTGTGTGTGTATACGTGTGTGTGTGTATGTGTGTGTGTTTGCATGCGTGTGCGAGCATGTGTGTATGCATGCGTGCATGTTTGTGTATGCGTATGTGTGTATGTGTGTGTATATGCATGCGTGCATGTGTGTATGCATGCATGCATGTGTGTATGCATGCATGCATGTGTGTATGCGTTTGTGCATGTTTGTGTATGCGTATGTGTGTATGTGTGTGTATATGCATGCGTGCATGTATGTGTATGCATGCGTGCATGTGTGTATATGCATGCGTGCATGCATGTATGTATGTGTGTGTTTGTGTGTGTGTTTGCATGCGTGTGTGTGCATGTATGCGTATGCATGAGTGCATGTGTGTATGCGTTTGTGCATGTGTGTATGCATTTGTGCATGTGTGTATGCGTGTGTGCATGTGTGTGTATGCGTTTGTGTGCATGTGTGTGTATATGTGTGTTTGTGTGTGTGTGTGCATGCGTGTGTGTGTGCATATGCGTGTGTGTGTGCATGCGTGTGTGTGTGCATGCGTGTGTGTGTGTGCGCGCGCGCGTGTGCGTGCGTGCGTGCGTGCGTGTGTGTGTGTGTGTGTGTGTGTGTGCGCGCGCGCATGTGTATGAGATGAAGCCTCAGTGAGATGTGGGCCCTGCTCTGAGGGCTGAGCCCATGTTTGTTCCTCTGTAATAAGATCACCCAGAAGAGACGTTCTCAAGAGCTCCAGATAACGACCCCACGACGTTTTTGCACCTTTACCTCATTCTGGTTTCACCTTTATGTTCAGCTTCCTTAATTAAAACGTCCAGATTCAGAATCAGGTCTGATTTTCCAGCGCTGTGTTTGAGGTTTTAATACAAAACTGACTTCTGCTTTGTTTTTATTTACATTTTAAAGCATCCATTGCCCTTATCAGCGCTGGACAAGTGGAAATCAAACCCCTGCTAGGCCGAAACCCTGCAGGAAATGCTCCTAAACGTTCCGTTCTGATCCATTCTACTTCCTGATTCCTTATAGAACCCGGCTGATGTTCCTCTCTGTGTCCTCTTTCAAAGTCCCAGGATGTGTTTTTGTTTCCTCCAGATGACGTCATGTGAGAGATGTAACGCGTGCACACATGCCGGATCTTGTCTCCTGAATCCCATCCAATCCAACACTTCCTGTGAATGTTTTGTTTACCTGCATGGCTTTTGTGTTTCACTTGTTGTTTTTATTTATTATCACAGTAAAAATGGGAAGATTTTATCAAAAAAGTTCATTAAAAATGTCATCAAATCTATTATAAACTGTTATTCAGGTTTATTATGATTTAAAAACGATGAAAAGGGGGTTTGATGTCCACAGAAGAGTCCTAGTTTTTACATTTCTGTGATTATCAGAGAACATAAAGAATAAAGAGATTTTGTTTTTCTCTGGAGGCCGACGTCAGTGTTTCTGACATTAATACACGAGTGATGAGTGACGGATGAAAAGTCCCCAGGAGGACGGAAAAATAAGTCAAAGAAAGTCGGAGAGCTTTAAAAGCATCGACGTCGAGCCGAAAAGGGGGAATTTTTCCTCCTCCTGTCTCTTTGGTGGTCTGAAACTGGGTCTTAACTGGATGTTGAACCCAGAGCAAAACGCAGCGGGGGGGTGGGGGGGTTACACCACCAGAGTCCCACAATTCATCATGCTTTGGCACCGACGGGGGCCGTCTGGACAGGTCCGAGGTGGGGAGCCGGGCGGGGGGGATTGATGGCCGACGAGACTCTGTGACCTCGTTTTTCCCCAGGAGAGGAGGTGTGTGTGTGTGTGTGTGGGTGTGTGTGTGTGTGTGTGTGTGTGTGTGGGTGTGTGTGTGTGTGTGTGTGTGTGTGTGTGTGGGTGTGTGGGTGTGTGCGTATGTGTGTGTGTGTGCATGCGTGTGTGTGTATGTGTGCATGCGTGTGTGTGTGTGTGTGTATGCGTTTGTGTGCATGTGTGTGTATATGTGTGTTTGTGTGTGTGTGTGCATGCGTGTGTGTGTGCATATGCGTGTGTGTGTGTATGCGTGTGTGTGTGCGTGCGTGTGTGTGTGTGCGCGCGCGCGTGTGCG
>SSNS01000177.1:1086489-1152166 GCA_006937985.1 Aphyosemion australe | reverse complement strand
AAACCTTAATAACTTCTACAAACAAGTTCACAACCATACTAAACTTTCTACTTGTCATCACACAAACACTGCCTACACATTCATGTGGTCATTTGTTGAAATTACTTTAGCTCCGCCCCTTTAGAGACGGTTTCCTCTAAATAAAACACGCAATATCTGATTCTCACAAAACTTCACAGAAATGACGTTTGTACACCTAAGAACTGCTCAAAAGGATTTTTTTCATATTTAGAAACAGCGCCCCCTAGATTTGTACAACCAGCTATATCTCCATAATGCAACATCAGATCCACACCAAATTGTGTGTGCTTTGTTTTGGGTCACTGTTTAACACATCGATTTGGTTACTGTACACCCCCCACCCCCCCAAAAAAGGAAGCAGCTATAACATCTGTTTAAAAGCTTGGCTTTTCACACAATTTTAAACACCGGTACTGGGAGCTCAGCAGAGCACTAATGACTGTTTTAGAAGATCACTCATTACACCACCTACTTGTGACACGCACAGTTTATTAGCAAGCTCATAGGACAAGTTGAGGAGGGGTTGAGATGCTGATGATGTGGTGGTGCACACTGGTCTATGACACACGGCCACCACCTTGCGCCACGGGGCAGGCCCCTTTTAAAATTTCTTCAGGAATTTTCTAGTTATTATTATTATTATTATTATTATTATCATTATTATTATTATTATTATTTATCCAAAGGAATTTTACCTTTAAGATTATTTATAACTTTTTACAATTGAATCTATTTTATAGTAGCTACACGTTGACATTCTGAAGCTTTAAAAATGAACCTAACAATTAAAATCATTTTAAATTAAATTAAATAACCCCCAGAGGGGGGATGTCCCCTCCAACTAAACCCAGTAAAATCAAGAACAAACGGAGCTAACAGCACCAGATTCATCTCCTCTGCAGCAACAGCCATCAGTCACATCTCATATCCATCAGGCCGCGCGCACCGTGCGTCAGCAGGGACCTTCTGGGTCTGGAGCTGCTGCACAAACCCGCTCCCATCACGTCCAACACAAACGCAGCTGCAGCCCTAAGGCCCAGCAGCCAGACGGAAGCCGCGCAGCTTCATAATGACCGATTTGTTCTGCTGACAAGCTCGTTTTAGTCAGTGCCGCTGCTGCAGCCGCACGTGAGTTTGTTTACCGCTGATGTTTATCCAAACACACAGAAAATAAACAACCCACAGGTGAGTCCGAACCACCTGAACCAGCAGCAGGTTTCAGCTCCAGAATCAGAAAACGGGTTCATTCAAACGGCTCCAGTAAAGAGTTTAGTTTTATTCTCCCAGAGTTATTTTATTGTATCTATTCTGATTTTAGCTTTTTAAAAACACATTTCTGACCCTTTAGACCAACTCCTGCAGCTTCAGGCTAATGAATCACTCCAGTTAAAATCCAACAAACGGCGCTTTATTCAACAAAACAAACGGTAATGCCTTCAGAATAGATTTAAACAAAAGAACACAGAAGGGATAAACAGGTCAGTATAAGCCCCCACTATTTCTATACAACCATTAAAGGCAGAAATAAAAACAAAGGAATTAAACATTAAAGGAGTTTGGTCCTCACCACTTCCGGTCCCTATAATAAATTACTATATTAGGCTCTAATTTACAGTCTGGCGGGTGAAGCTGATGTTTGAGGAGGGAACTTACGTGTTCTGGTGTTAAAAGGCTCTCGTGTCCTTTTGGAGCCTAAATAAAAGCCCAAAGTACAAAAATATAGAAAATATATATTAGAGTTGGTGCTTTAGGGAGACTCGGGGCTTCAGAACTTGCTGCAGTCATAAACAAACGCTCCTGAGGTTCGGTAGAGGGACTGTCCGGACGGGAAGGCCATCTGACAGCTGCTGTTCCCGTTCACCGGGGAACCGTTCAGCCCGATCCGCGGGGACTCGAACATCTCCCGCACCGAGTGGAAGTTCTGCTGCTGCGCCGGGTAACCCGGGCTCAGGTGGCTCAGGTCCCCGTACCAGGACGCGAGCCGGCCCTGGTGCGTGTGGGGGCCCTCCTGGCCCGCCTGGCTCAGCGTCCCGTGTCCAAGCGGGGACGCGGTGGTCGTGGGGATGCAATAGTCGGGCAGAGCCTCCTCCACCGTGGTGGGGGGCGCCAGGTGGCCCCCGGACGACCTGTCCCCGGTGTACAGGCTCATGGCCTGCATGTTGCAGTGATACGTGGCGTTGGAGCCGCTGATGGGGTTCTGGCTGCAGGTGTTGGAGCTGTAGGCGGGGGTCTGGCTGGGGGAGTAGCTGAGCGACAGCGAGGGGGTGATACCTGTCCGAGAGGAGGCGATGAGCGGCGGGGACAGCTCGGCCTGCGGAGACCCCCGCAGGGACGTCATGATGTTGTCCACGCTGAAGCCCTGCGCCGGGGCCTGGCCGTGGTGCTGGTGCTCGGCTCCGTCCAGGCCGAGGGACCGGGTGGAGGGCACGCTGTGGGGGCTCCCGGTGGACACGCTGCTGCTGTCGGGGCTCTCGATCTTAGGCACGGCACCCAGGCTCGGGGAGGCGGCCTGGGGCGGCGTGGAGGTCCCGTTCTCGGTCTTGATGTCCTGAATCCGCACCGGCTGTGAGCCCGGCACCGGCGGGTCCTGGTCCCGGCCCGTGCTGCGCGCGTTTGGGTCCTTGCTCTGCCGGTCCCGGTCGTCCTTCTCCCGCTGCACGTCCTTCTTCTTGAACCTCCTCCGGCGGCGGAGGAAGCTGCCGTTTTCAAACATGTTGTAGGAGTCCGGGTCCAGGGTCCAGTAGCTGCCCTTACCGGGCTTCTTGTCGTCCCGGGGCACCTTGACAAAGCACTCGTTGAGGGACAGGTTGTGCCGGATGCTGTTCTGCCAGCCCTGCTTGTTGTCCCGGTAGAAGGGGAACCGCTCCATGATGAACTGATAAATCCCGTTCAGGGTGATCTTCTTCTCCGGTGAGTTCTGGATCGCCATGGTGATGAGGGCGATGTAGCTGTAGGGGGGCTTCACCATGTCCTTGGGCTGGTGCTGGGGGGTGTACGGTCCGTAGGCCCGGGCCATGCTGGCCGGGTACTGGTCGTGGGCCGCGTGTGAGTACATGCTCATGGGCGCCGGCATGCCGGTGTAGCCGCCGCCGGTTCGGTAGTAGCTCTGGTCGCCGCTGATGTAGGGAACGACTCCCAGAGAGTTGGGACTGGAGACGGAGTAGCGCGCTTGCATCCTGCGCCGTGCGTAAAACCTCTCCAAACGGCTTCCCGCGAGGAGCGTCACAACTTCAGCGCGTTCCCTCACACTTCTGTCCTCTGCGGTTCCGGAGTGGAGTTCTTCAGGCCGCCGTTCGCCACGGTGAAGCGGAGAGCGCGCGCGCTGCTGCTCAGAACTTCTGGAGGAGCAGAACTCTTCACGAACCTTCCTCTTTTTTTACGCCTCACATTTTTCTCCTGCTCCAGCTGCTCCACCCCGAATCCAAGCGCGCTCCATCATCCAATGGGGACGAAACGAACCTCTGGAAAAGAGCAGTCCGACCCCCCACCCCCACCTCTCGGCTCAGACATGGAGTTATTAAATTGCTCTTAAGGGTGTGCCCAAAAAGCCGCTTGGCTTCAAATTCTAGAGGTTAACTGATTTTTTTCTCCAAACATTTAAAATTTGTGAGTTTTTTAAAATAAAACGTTTTATTTTTAGCTTAGTGACGCAACTTAATGTTTCTGACCGAATTTCTGACCCTTTTCCTTCCATCTCAGTGCGTAATGGAGCTAATATCACCCCCCCCCCCCCCACACACACACACACACACACACACAAACAGAACCGACAAAATAAATATTTTTCTTGGAGGATTGAAAGTTTAATCATGAATCATATTTAATTCCAGGGATGAGAGGAATGCTAATTCTAATCAATCCTGGAGTGTGAGAAGCTCCATCAGCTGCTGAAGCCTCTGAATAAACAAGACCGACATGAAAGGGTGACACCCCCAACACACACACACACACACACCCACACACACACCCACACACACACACACACACACACACACAGGCGGGCTGTGGAAACTAATTAAAGGTTAAATGACGCTCGTCTGGTCGAGCTGGGTGAGAATAAAACCTGCGGCTCAGGACGAGGAGGAACTTTTAGGATGAAGATCTTAAATGTTTCTTCACTCACTGACCGGAAGTTGTCATCAGAAACACGCAAAGCTTCTTCTTTTTTTTAAATAGACGTTTATTTGAACTGTGCGTCCCTGCGTCAAACGGGAACGTTTTGTTTTTAAATACATTTATATTTTAAGCATGTAAAACTATGTCGATACTAAATATTTCAAAATAAATGTCATAATTTACTAATGAAATAATATTTTGTCAGGCTGAAGTTTGGTTTAGCTTCAAACTAGAAATGAAATATTTTATTGTTTTATTTCATGTATTATTTAACATTTATTTCTATATAATTTTAAAGATATGTTTAACTTTAATTCTTATTGAATAATAATATTTTAAGTTTTCTATATTGTATAACTGTTTTCTTGTTTTGTGACAGAAATAAGAAAATAAAGAAATTGGGATGTTTTTTTTATTCTAAAGCATAGAAAATTATTGAGTAATTGTTGGAAACGCTCAGTTTGCTTTTTGCAAAATAAACAGAAATAAAAGCAAATTAATATAAATATATAAATATTTGTTTTTGAGGTACTTGTAGAATCAAAAAGAGAACAAATGATGAAATTCTGCCAATTATATAAGAGTTTAAAACATTAAATCTGTAAAAAAGTTCATTCAAAAAATCTAAAAGGTTAGTTATTAAAACAGAGGAAATCCTAAAAGAATGCTGCGTTTATGAAAATCAAATAGTGAATAGTTTCATAAAGTTGATTAAATTCAGAGAAAAACACGAATTTTTATTTTTCCTAGCATTCATTTTTTTTATTTCACATTAAAACTCACATTTCTAATATTTTTCCTTTTGAAAAAAGACAAAGAAGATAAAAAAAACTGTGTTTTTAACAAATCTGAGATAATTATGTAAAGTAAGTTAATTTCCACATTCGTGTTGCTGCATGATTAGCATGTGTCTGCAGGAGGAGGAGGAGGAGGAACCAAACGGTGTCCCTGTGAGGTCCCGTCTGGTCCCGACGCTCCTGGACCGGGTTCTGACGGATCGGGACCCCCGCTGAGCTCCGCGCGCATCAGCTGCTGCGCACAGCGGGAGTCTGATGGAAACAATCTGTTCTGTCAGGTGACAGATTCATAAAAACAAAACAGGTCAGTTTGAAAATAATCTCAAAATAGATCAACTCGTTCTCACAGCTGATTTATTTAATCAGTTTATTTCTCCTTCATTAAAAATCTGATTTAGATTTAAATCGAGTTCCTGTTAAATGAAGCTTTAAAGCGCACTACTGCGCCCTGGTGGCCAGAGAGTAGGAGTGCACCTTAGCTGAGTTCTACCTCCTTCAAAACATTGATTCTGTGGAAAAATGCTGCTTGGAATCCCACAAATAAAGATTAAAGGACAAAAAGGACCCTGATGAATCACATAAATGTTTTAATTAAATAAAATTTTTTAAAAAGTATTCATTTCTATTTTGAATGTGACATAATGACATTGAATAAAACAGCCTAGAGTCATGAAGTCATAATGTTTAAATATTTAATGAGAATTAGAAGAGTGCACATGTTAAACACAAAAACAACTATTTGGAGTCTTGTTTGTTGGACACAAGCTGTAAAATATATTTTGTTGGTAAATGCTGCCCCCTGGTGGAGACAGGAACTCATCAACATATTAAAGTAACAGTTTTTTAAACTTTAAAGAGCCAGTAACACCTAAATCAACTTTTTTTGCTGATAACCTACAGATGAGTGTCTAATAGTGCTGTAGACATGTGTAATCATTAATTTGGCAGTTTAGTGCAACTTACTTAAAATATAGTAATTCAGCCCAAAACCATAATTCTATCTCCATCTTCAGGTTAAAACTCTGCTCCACACTGACCTAGAATCAGCCACAGCTGATGGCTGTAGAGCTGCAGGGTGTCGTCTCTACTGTACTACGTGGCTGCAATGCACTGGACTCCAGCTGAGCCTCGGCCACACTCGGCCACTCACCTGCTGATATGACACGTTACGGCTCGGAGCCGCTCACCTCCTTAAAAAAAACATCCTCCCCCTTTTTTCTAGTGATCGCTATGGACAGGAAATCCTCCAGCCTGCTGTAGGTTCTGTGTTTGTTCATTCTCCAGAGCGGTTAGTCTGCTGTGTGACTGTTTGTGTGCACATGCGAGTGTGCGCGCTTGTTAACGTCTCATTTTTTCCGACTGAGAAGCTCAGAGAGCCTGCGGGGGATTGAGTGGGATGCTGTCAATCACTGCCTCAGTGTTGCTCTCTCGGTCCGCCAGGCGACGTCTCCTTTAGGGACATTTTTCTAACAGGAAGTGCGGGTGAAGTTAGACTCCACCCATGGTGTGAGTCACCCTTTAATCTAAAGCTTTAAAATTGATCTTGGTGATTGTTGAGTTAGAAACTTGACCAGTTTCATATGTGACACCACTCTGCAGCCCTCTGCTGTCCAAAAACCGCACCAGAGCCCTGCGCGGGACTGTTTTCCTATCCTGCTCCTGCAGAATTTCTGACCATTACTGCCCACAACCACATCGTGTGTGTCACACTCTCGCCCGCACCTGCAAAACTTGGAGAAATTATTACCGCAAAATAAAAGAGATGCATTGATTTTGTGTCCTCTCTGGTCCCGCAGGAGAAAACATGTCATTTATAGGCTATTAAGAAAGGTGACGTCGCCCAATGCACTCCCAATGCAGCCCTCTACTAGATAGTTTTGTGGAGTAGGTAAATGATAATAAAGTCCCAAGTATTCATCACACAATGGTGAAATTACATCTCCGCATTTGACCCATCCCCGTGGTGGGGAGCGGTGAGCTGCAGCTGTGGCTGCGCTCAGGAACTATTTGGTGGTTTAACCCCCCAATCCAACCCCTTAGTGCTGAGTGTCAAGCGAGGAGGCATTGGGTCCCATTTTTTCAAAGTCTTTGGTATGACCCGACCGGGAATCGAACCCTGATCTCCCAGTCCCGGGGCGGACACTCTACCACTAGGCCACCGGAGCTGGTTTGATAAATTACCTGCAATTAGCGTCTTTCAGAGTCAGAGGCATCCAAAGCGCTTTACACTAGTGAATCATTCATTCACACACTGGTGGTGATGAGCTACAATGTAGCTACAGCTGTCCTGGGGAACACTGATGGAGGCGAGGCTGCCGAGCACAGGTGCCACCAGTCCCTAGACCAGCAGGCAATGTGGGTAAAGTGTCTTGCCCAAGTACACAACTGCAGGGATCTCCACTGAAAGCCAGGATCAATCCCACAACCCTTCAATTACTGGACAACCCGCTCTACCTCATGATCTATGCTGCCCCACATAGTAGGTGTCCTATAGGGGGAGCTCTTTACCTACTTTACAGCTGTTAGCTGTAATGCTACTGGTTAGCATTTTCAGTTCACTGATTGTCAATAAAAAGCACAAGAAGAAAAAAAAGAAGTTTGTTTTTTCTGTTGGCATCATGGAGGAGCCTGGAAGTAAAAGTAACAGAGTAATGTCTTTGGAGGTGAATCAAAGAGCTAAAACCAGAGTGAACATCGGCGCGGCCTACGCTAGTTTGAGGAAGCTAAAGGAGGCTACAAAATCACGGACTGATGGTGACCTGGCTTTGTTGCTACTGGACTTGTAAGTAATGATATTTTTTGTGGATCTTTTTACTTCGTGGTTTATTTTAGCATGCACCAGGGGCGGGGGTTAGGCCCGGCTACTTGGGCTCAAGCCCCGGATGATTTCTGAAAAGCCCCAAACCTCAAAGCCTTTAGGCGCTGCCAAACCTAAATTTCACGGGTAAAAAAAGTCACATGCAGTACCAAAGTCCACCAGAGAGGACGCACTTGCCTCGTCTGCATACAGCCTGCTGGAGTCTCCCTTGAAGAAGAATTGCTAAGCAGCAGGCAATCATGCTGCAGCTAAAACACAGGGTGGTGTTTGGAAGTTTTATTTTGGGACTAAAAGAACCACAAAGGAATGAAAACTGTGATGATTCAGGTTTGTGCATCTCAGTTACTTAATGAAAATCATGAAATTGCTTAAATTGTGGTTCAACAGTAATATTTAAAAGACAAGCATGATGCAATCCATAAACTAATATTTTGTTGAGCAACACTTTGAGGCGACCACAGCAGCCAAATTATTTCTGTGACCAAATCAGACTTCTGCACCTGTTGACAGGTGTTTTGACGGCTCATTAGTAAAGTGAATCTAACTCTTCTGGGACAGTTTTGTTTGTTTTTTAAATTATTCTTCTCAACCACAATTCAAAAGCAATGTTTTATTTCAAGGCTCAAGATCAGTTTCTTTCCCCCAAGTGATCACCACTCTGAATGCAAGTTTATCCTATGAATTATTCCATTTTCTTACTCATGTAAACATTAGGACCCGCATTTTTGCATTGTTGTTGTGCCAGCAGCATATTCTGTTGTTGTACAATGATAATAAAGCTTTCCAATTCTTATTATTTTGCTTAATTATAATTTAGCTATTTTTAATTTGTTATATTTTGAGTTTCTAATTATTTCTGTGACTATTGTGAATTATGCCTTTTCATAGGATATGAATAAATTTGAGGATTACTATATAAACATGGCTCAAATCTTAAAATCCAAGAGGGGATTTGTTTTGATTGTACTGGAAAGAAGTTAACAATATATTCATTATATCAGTTCATAAATGTAATGTAGTGCTTTTTGTCTGCGTTAAAGTGGTAAAAAGTGTGAACATCACTCATCTGGGCTAAGCCCCGAATCTTTTTCAATCCTAAATCCGCCCCTGGCATGCACAAAAGACTGGAGTCTCAGATCAGGATGTTCACCCACAACTATGAGCCAATAGAATCACTTGTTGTTGAGGGTTTTTTTTTTTTTTTTGGCTGGCTTTTGTATTAACCAATCACAGGAAGAGAAACACCGTAAACCGGAAAATGAGGGAATGTGGCGTCAGAAATTTGTAAACACTCTCCAGCAGGTAAAAACAGCCCAAAACTCAGGAATCAGCTCAGTGGAACGACCAGAGTGGGATTTTTGTAACTATAACATGGATTATGACCATAAACCAGCAAAGGTAAGACTGAATTTATGCTTTTGACTTCATGAAATGAGCTGTTATGCTGCTTCCTTTGCGGGTTATTGCTCTGTGAGTTTTTCAGGTATGGTAGGCCTATATTGTTGTTTTTTTTCAAATTTTCAGCTGTTAAAGAGTAAATTTCAGGTTAATTTTTTTCTAACTCATATAAAATGCTGTCCAAAAAATACTATTTTAAACGTTTATTGTAGGTATTTCATTTACAAATACATAACAGCACAGATGTTTGAGTAAAAAGTGGCCTTTTTCAGCAAAGCTTCCAAAAATGCTATTTTTTCTAAATCTTATCCTCTGACATAATTTAAGGGAGTTCTAAGCTAGCTTCTGTCTGCAGCTCAGTGTGGAGAGTGGGTGGTTTTAGGGTAGAGCGGTCGTGTTGTCGAGTCAGTGTGTGTGTTCACTAGTTTATGATTGTGTTCATTTTGATAAACTATTGTTTGTGAAGGCTGTAAAAACTCCAGCCTGAGCAGATGTCGAGTCCACGGGTTTCCAAATAAGTAAAACAAGCCTCTGTCTCTGTGCCTGGAGGCGTTTTGGGCAGCTGGAAAGACGGGACTTGTGGAAACCAAATCGGTGTCGGAACCAACTCATGGAGGTACGCGCTGGCCTCCAGAGACCCGCGGCGAGGTTTAATAAATTAAATGCAGATTTTTAGGACTCAGATCATTGTCGGAACCATGTCAGAACCTCCACCCGACCACCACAAGAGATGTGCCGCTCAGCGGGCCAGTTGAGATGGTTTCTGGGTCAGAACCAGATCAGAACCACTGCGCGGACCTCCAGGAGAGGATGTGCTGCTCTTAAAAATACCAGCGAGCCAGTCGAGCTGTTTTTGGGTCGGAACCAGCTCACAGCAGCGTGCAGGACCTCCAGAACCGCAGCGTCTCTCTCTAAAGTGCTAAACTACGTTACAAATGGATATTAATGAGTATGAGACAGCTGACAAACTCTCATCAGTTCATTATTGCCAAGTATTAATGTTATATTAACTGACCGATACTATTTCAATTGTCTGCTACATGATAGTAATCTGTACAATATTGTGATGCTAGCACACGAGTTTAAGCTAACATCGTTAACTCACCAAGACACCTGCTGCTCACCGCTGCTTCTCCTCACATCACAGCTCAATCTCTCTGCTTTGGCCGATCGTTTCTCCCTCTGGCTTGGCTCTGCTCTCTGGGACGTGCACCAGACTCATGACTTTATGGTTTGTGTCCATCATAAGTATAATTATAAACGTTTAAAGTTTCTTCTGTGCCAGAGCCGCATTAGAATCCATATTTGTCTCTGGATTAAGCTAACAGGACTCCCTTCGCTTGGTTTGGCAGGGAAAAAAAAAAACATTTTTCTCACAAAAATGACTAAAAGCCTAAATAATTTATGTATGTGTAAAAAAAATTTAAAACGAGTTTCTGTTATGTTTCTCTAAACATTGGCTCATGGGAGTCTCTAACTTGCAATTTGCTCTTTAAGCCGCCACTGGGGGCGCACTCTGCCCTCTCTTCTGTTTATGCTGCAGCTGGAAGCTCACGGCTGGCCAGAGTTAACATGGCAGAACTTAAACAGTCATGTGTGGAGCTACTTTAGTGCTGCTAACAGCAACGAAGAAGTATGTTAATTGAAGGAAGACCGTGAGGTATTGAAACACCACAAACCTCATTAGACATCTAAAAATAAATGATGAGACAAATGAAGACGTCATGATAAAGTGGCCAGAGGAGGGAGAGGTGCTGCTAGCGTGAAACAAGCATGTCTTTTTGAGTCTTTGGTGCTGTAACCCTAACCCTAAAATTTAAATAAAACTGTGACTAACTTTAAAAATCATAAGAAACAATTTTATAAATTAGACTGAAAACAATATCAGTGACATTTTTCAGTTAAACTATTAAAGTTGCATTGTTTAATTCTCAGTCGACGTTACCAATATCAACTGATCTGAAAAACAGAATTTTTTTTCCATATTGCCCAGCCCTAGATTCTTTAACAGAGCTTCATTAAAGCAACACAAAGCAGTTTTTACCCTTTAACCAGTTCCTTAAAAAGTGGGGTTCAGTGATTGTGTTGGTAGAAACTTTACCAACTTTACATGCTACAGCCCTCTGCTGACCAGAAACCAGCACTCAACAGTTTTGTGGAGCGAGTAGGTGTCCTAGGGGGCTTTTTTCTGTGATGGTAGCTAATAAAAGGCTTTTTTTATGCTTTTGTTTTATTGCTGGTTGCTTCAGTTGGAAGGAAAAGTCACAAAGAGGCAGAAAACCAATGTTTCTGTTGTGTTTTTTTTCCCAAAAGCTTTATTCGTTATTTGTCACAGAGTCAACCTTACAAACAGAACAATAATGCATATGAACAGACGTCAGCTCATTAACCGACAAGAGGCATAACAGATAACAGTACAACATTATGAATAACAGGCACATTGGGAAATTTTAATTTTTTTTGTTATACAGAGTCAATCAGAAATAAACGTTGAAGGTACATTAAAGTGAGTTCTGCCTTCTTATTTACAATTAATTTGATAGAATTTACATACGAGTGGAAGTCAGTTAAGAAAATGCAAAAGTTAGGGGAGATTTGGAGACCCTCGCTTTATGTATATGAGAAGAAGCATTAAATTAATTATAAAACTTAACATGTTATCATTACATTCAAACTTGACAATAACATCCTTAGGTCTGATTTGAATAGTATGTTTAGATTTAATCCTAATAAAGCTTTCCATATCTTTCCAAAACCCAGCTGAAAGAGGACAATTACAAAATAAGTGTATTAGTCTCTGACTCAGGATGACAAAAGGTGCAGTTTTCATCCAGATCTTTGAACAATGATAATTTTTTATTGCATGGATAAATATTGTGTAAAATTTTGAAATTAAGTTCTCTCATCTTATTTGAAATACAATATTAAAAGTGAACCATCCATGCTTTCTTCCAATTTATAACAAACTGCGTGTTCCAGAAAAACTTTCCTTTCTGCACCACCGCATTACAACACATTAAACCTTCCTTATATGCTGATTTGAACATTTCTTGTCTAATAAATCAATTCCCCAACTGCTAGAGAAGGCATCTGCAAACTAAATTTTTGATAACCAGAGTGCGCTCTCATTAACTCCACTATGCCTGAAGGAATGGCTCTCACGACAGAGGCAAATTCTTTATATTTCACTGGAAAATTCTTAGTTTTCAAAAAGTTCTCATAGCTACAAAGGCTCCCATTTTCATCAAATAGATCTGCAGCAAAAGTAATGCCTCTCTCAATCCAATTTATTTTATATAAGCTTTTGTTGTTTATAGTGATATTACCATTATTCCATAATATTTCTTTGTGTGGGGAGAAATTGTGTGTATGGCATAATTTCCATGCAATTAAAGCCTGCTGGTAAAACATTGAAAGTATCACTGGTAATTAGAAACAGTAAAGTTACAACAATAAAAGGCTAGCAGTTAGCTTTTTCAGTTTGCCAACCAGCACTAAAAACACAAGAAGAAGGAGAAAAAAGACGTTTTGTTGGCATCATGGTGGAGCCTGGAAGTAACAGAGTAATGTCTTTGGAGGTGAAACAAAGAGCTAAAACCAGAGTGAACATCGGCGCGGCCTACGCTAGTCTGAGGAAGCTAAAGGAGGCTACAAAATCACAGACTGATAGTGACCTGGCTTTGTTGCTACTGGACGTGTAAGTAATAATATTTTTGTCTAACAGTGTTGATCTTTTTACTTTGTGGTTTATTTAGTAAGACTTGGCTCCTGTTAGCGTTAGCTCATTGTTAGCGCTAGCTACAGCAGGCTGCAAAAGGGTTGTTTACGGTAGTTCCACTTTCAACCAGTAGGGCGGAGGAGCAGGAGATCAGACTGACTGGTTAAAGTTAAAGTCCCAAGTCATCATCACACACTGGTAAAATTACATCTCCGCATCTGACCCATCCCCATGGCGGGGAGCGGTGAGCTGCAGCTGTGGCCGCGCTCAGGAACTATCTGGTGGTTTAACCCCCCAATCCAACCCCTTAGTGCTGAGTGTCAAGCGAGGAGGCATTGGGTCCCATTTTTTTCAAGGTCTTTGGTATGACCCGACCGGGAATCGAACCCGGTTCTCCCAGTCCCGGGGCGGACACTCATTCTAGGCCACCGGATCTGGTTAACAGGACAGATGATCAGAGGAGCTGTGTTTCTACCGCCATCATTAGAACACGGACAAAAGTACGGGTGGAGTTCATCATCAAAGCAGCAGCCAGTAAAGCAGTAGATCAGAGCTGCAGCTTCTACATCATAAAAGGAGACCAGACCCTCCTCATAATCCACAAACACCCCCACCTTCTCAGGACCAGACTCAAGATGGAGATCTACTGCAGGATGAGCGTTTGCTTTGTACTGATTTCCATTTCTCAACCAAATAGTCCAGTATCCATGTATAGGACTCATTGTGTTTTCTCCTTTCCTGTTGATGGACCTTCTGGCTACTCCTAAAGTCCAGTTAGTTTTTCCTCGAACCTCAACTTCAAAGTAAAATCTGCCTGAGGAGAAACGCTGTTTCCCTAAAATATTAACATAATTAGAAAATCTCTCTGGGTTGTCTGGAAGATGCTTCCACACATCACCACAGTAAACTTGTTTTCCATCAGCAGACAGACAGAGATTAGGATGTGCTGTATCAGGATCAAGAGTCACATCTGCTGCAAACTGCTGGATTCTCTTAAGCTGAAATATCTTCATCTTCTTCTGGATTTTCTCCTCCAGCTGACCCACAGCTCTCACCACAGTCCCCTCATAGGATGGAGGATGAACTCTGACCTCTGTCCAGTTCCTGGTGGGTGGAGCAGCTTTGATGGAGCTGAATTTCTGGAGGAGGTGGAGGTGGTCTTCAGAGCATGAGAGCTGCTTCACCTCAGAGCTCCTCTTCATCAGCTCAGAGATCTCCTGTTCCAGATCTTTGATGAGGTCTTCAGCCTGTTTCTCTGTAGTTTTCTGTTTGTCGTCGATCTCCTTCAGGAGCTCCTTCAGGCGTCTCTCAGCAGACTCCTTCAGATCAGTGAAGACCTGAACACCTTCTGCTTTCTGTCTGTCTGCAGCATCTTTACTGATCTTCATTGACAGTTTAATCTCCTGAATCTTCAGTCGTCTGGTCTGGATCATCTGCTGAACTTCAGCCTCTGTCTTCTCCAGCTCTGCCTTCTTTCCTTCATATTCTTCTCCCAGAGGGACAAACTCATGAGTCTTGTGGTCTAAAACAGAACAGACCAAGCAGACACACGTCTGGTCGGTTCTGCAGAACAGCTCCAGAGGTTTATCATGTTTCTGACACATCCTGTCCTCCAGGTTCTCCACAGGATCCACCAGCTGGTGTCTTTTCAGACGTGAAGCTGTCAGGTGAGGCTCCAGGTGAGTCTCACAGTAGGAGGCCAGACACACCAGGCAGGACTTGAGGGCCTTCAGCCTGGTTCCAGTGCAGACGTCACAGGGAACTTCTCCTGACTGGGCAGCTTGGTGCTCTGAGCTGCTGCTGGTTTCACATCTGAACTGATCCACCATCTCTCTGATGAAGGTGTTGACTCTGAGCTGAGGTCTGGTGTTAAAATGCTCGTTGCACAGGGGACACTTGTACAGATGTTCACCATCCCAGTGTTGGGTGATGCAGGTCTTACAGAAGTTGTGTCCACATGGTGTGGTGACTGGATCAGTGAACACGTCCAGACAGATGGAGCACAGAAACTGATCCTCAGATCTCAGGCTGCTGCCGGCAGACATGTCTGACCTCTGAGAACAAGAGTCAACGAGGAACAACTACAGATTAAAAACGGATGCCATCTGTAAGCAAGAACAATGATAATTAAAGCATCTTGAATCTTAAATCGGAACAGTTTAATATTCCTATTAATAACAAGATTTTGATTTGGTTTAACTTCCTGTTTGAATCTGAATTTTGTGTTCCTGCTGATTATTGAAACATAATAAATGTTTTCAATCCGTGTGTCATTCGTTCTTTCTATTTATGATTGAAAACAAATAATAAAAAAACAAATAACTCATTTGTTTTTTTAATATAAATTTTAAAAAATACAAAAAATGTCTTGTTTTCATATTTTCTATTTTAGTCTTGGATCAAGAATACGAAATGGAAAAATGGCCTGGCGGAGTGAAATTTGATTTTAATATTTCATATGGCGGGTTGACGTCGACAGGTGTTGTGCTGATGTAAGTATCCCCGACAGAATGTGACCCTGAGACAGGAGCGCGCTCTGGGCAGGAAGACGCAGATTCACTCCTCTGCCCCTGGATTCCAGCTGACTAGATGTGGAATTATGTTTTTATTTTGTGGGGAAAAAAACTGAAAGATGAGTTGTGATGTATTTTGTCCTCAGTCTGAGTTGTTAAGAGAGAGAAACGCTGGAGCTGTTGACTGATGCTGTGTTACAACTAATAAAAGCTGTTGTTCTTATACCTGCCTCATCCTTCTACTACTTGAAGTAACAATAGAAAGTATAACATGACTGTCGTTACGTTATTGTTCAGTCTATGGGTGACATCAGAACGTGCTACAGTCTATCCAGGTGCTATCGGTTCACTTTAGCTGTCTACCTGACAGTCTGTCTGCTAGCAAACATCAACATTTAACCAAGGTATGCATTAATATAAGAGGGGAGCTTGTGTTTCTAAACTTTTTATGTCACTTGTTCCACCCGTGACTCTGTTCATGTAGTGGTATAGCACCCATAGCAAGCTCACTCGCAGGCAAGAATAGCAGTTAGCAGTAGCTAGGGTCAGCTAACTTTTTCTGCATGTGTACAAATCGTGACGTAATCTTCCACATGTAAAATGTTGAGTCATTTTTTTAGTTACCAGCACTGTTTATAATGCAGGTGGCAGAGGAAACATATTTGTTTATTAGTTTATGTCAGAGCAGATTGTAATGTTCCATGATGTGTTGAATAAGACTCATATTGAAAGCTCAAGCTCCTTTATTGATGCTCCACACACATGCTAATCAAACGCTGAAGGCTATCCGTTCTTCCCGTTACCCTGCATGCATTGCACACGATACGCTTGGCAATACGTACCATAACACAGACATTAGCTTCCTCTTCAGTAAAGGAGGAGCAGTCATTAGCACCTTTAGGTCTGACACATTTGTTGTTTTTGTTGTTTCTCAAGAAGCCCAGCAGAGAATGAGAAGTTTCCACTGAGCCCAGTAGCCACGTTAACATATAGTCTGATATCCATGAGTGTTTCTGCTACTCCATCATGTCATTAACACCATGATAAGTGAGTTAGATGAATGGCCAGAATGAAGCATATTTAGTTGCATGATAGTAACTTTACTGTTAATCTCTGCTATATTAGAATATTTCATGTTTATTTTTCATCTTCTCTTTAAAACAGACATCTGCAAATCCAGAACTGCTGGACCGGATCGGCCACACCAGAAGCTGTTTCCTGACCACTTCAGGGCAACAGGAGAAGGAAGCTTCAGGCTTGCTGGTACACCAAACACTCATCACTAGAATACGTCACATAATCCATTCAGGTGGTCCATCTAGCTACAGAATAGACCTGGAGTAGAATAAAGATGGAATAGAATAAAGTAGTCAGCTGTTTTCAGGTGTGTTTGTCTCAGGCAGGCAGACAGAACTAGCAGAGAGGCCAACAGTCAGAGCTAACAGTATGCTAACAGGACACCTGGAAACAAACAGCTGTTTACTGGTTGAGAACAAGGTTTATTGACGTTTATATGGATGGAGCTGACAGGATTATCCTCTTAAAGTTCGGCTTGTTGACATAATTACGAGTGAACATAAAAATAATAAACCTGAAACTTTCAGTTGTCACCCACAGACCGAGCAGTAAAGTAATGACATTACACAACTATTTTAAAACATATTTCCACATCTAGTTTGTTGGAATCTAGGCGCGCTCCACTGGATCTGCACTTCCTGGTCAGTGCACGCTCCCGATGCACAGGAAGCTTGTGTCAGGCGTTGCCACAACAGATTATGAATCTGAGCGCTCAGTCATAAACAGATTCTTATTACATAAAAAATCCCACCTGACCCGAGGGACTTTGTATTTCCCTAACAAAAGGATCCTCACGTCGCTGTAGACGCCATAGGCTTTGACGTTCACTACATCGGTACAACACCTGTCCTCATGAACCCCAGAAATGAAACATTAAAATCAAATTTGTTCCTGCGGCCTTTTTTCCATTTGTATTTTTGATCCAAGACTAAATATGAAAATACAAAAAAGACATTTTTTGTATCTATTTAAAACAAAAGAGTTTTTCCTTCATTGCTTTTTCTTTCCAATTGAAAATTGAAAGAAGGAATGATACATGGATTAATAACAGTTCTACTCACCAACATCTCAGCCAGCTGTTGAAGAAAAGATGAACTCAGTTTAAGTCTCCTTCAGACAAAAGCAAACAAGTTGGTCTGGACTTGTGCTCTGAAGCAGTTTCTCTTTCACCTCTGGGAAGTGAAAGAGAAACTTGTTTTTCTGGTTCTGCTCCACCACTGACAGACATTTGTTGAGCGTTGCTCTGTCATTGATGTACTTATAGTGTACTCACCATATGCCTTAGCTTGATACCTGTTTATCTCAAGAATGGTGTCCACCTGCTGTTAAGAGGTTAATTGTGATCCATCTCTGGTGGCTATTTAACCAGGCTTCAAAAATAAATGGACCACCTATGCTGGTGAAGGTTCTCAGTCATCCAGGTCATGGTAATCCAAAGGGGGTTCGAATAAAGGCAACTGGACTTCCAGTTCCATGGTGGGGGTGGATACCGGTCAGACCTGGCAGGCCTAAAGGTATTGCGAGGGTCTGCTGGGAACGTATGACGGAGTCTTCTGTCAGAAAGAGCTTCAATTCCCACCTCCGGCAGAATTTTGAACACGTCTGAGGGGAGGCGAGGGTCATTGAGTCCGAGTGGGCCATGTTCCATGTTTCCATTGTCGAGGCGACCGCTGGGTCGTCTGTGCCTGCCGTGGCAGCAACCCTCAAATCCGCTGGTGGACACCGGCGGTTAGGGATGCTGTCAAGTTGAAGAAAGAGTCCTATCTGGTCTTTTTGGCCTGTGGGACTCCAGAGGCAGCTGATGGGTACTGGAATCCAAACAGAATGTGGCCTGGATGGTCACAGAGGCAAAAAGCAAGACTTCCGTACGGCTTAGAGGAGATTCTGGTCTACCGTCAGGTGCCTCAGGAGGGGAAAGTGGTGCACTAACACTGTTTGTATTGGGGATGGTGTGCTGCTGACCTTGATTCAAAATGTAGTAGATCAATGGGTGGAGTACTTTAAAGACCTCCTCAATCTCACAGGCATGTCTTCCAGTGAGGAAGCAGGGTTTGGGGACCTTGAGTTGGGACTCTGGATGTTGTGGAGCTGTGTTGGTTGACGTGGCTCTGCAACATTGCATGCTCATCAAGGGCAGTTCCACTGGAATGGCCGGCCAGGGTGGTGGTCCCACTATTTAAAAAGGGGGACTGCAGGGTGTGTTCCTACAGGGGGGTCACAGTCCTGAGTCTCCCTGGTTAAGCCTATTCAGGGGTTCTGGAGAGAAGGGTCCATCCGTCATATAGTTGAGCTTTGGATCCAGGAGGAGCAATGTGGTTTTGGTCCTGGCCGTGGAACACTGGACCAGCTCTATACCCTTGGGGGGTCCTGGAGAGTGCGTGGGAGTTCGCCCAACCAATCTACATGTGTTTGGTGGATTTAGAGAAGGCGTTCGACCGCGTCCCTCAGGGACTACTGTTGGGGGTACTCCATGTGACACTTACACACTAGCATTGGCTCTACACGGCCTATGGGGGTAAGGAGTTTTCACATCCGTGTAGCCCGGTTATTTTCCGCATGCAGCCGGACGTATTTTCAGCCCTCTTTCCAAGGTGGTCTGCCTTGAGCTGAAACTGGTCCAACACACCCACTCCTGACAGGCATGTTCAAATTCATGCCTACCATTAGGGGAGCCTCTGATTGGTGGATAGAATCAGCCAGTGGGGGTGTTCTGCATGCATGATTCATTATCAGTCTGGACACTGTGGAGTTAACGAGCCTCTGAGAGAAGCTGTTTTTCTCTGTCTCTCTCTGCTGTGAGAACGAACACACACACACACACACACACACACACACACACACACACACACACACACACACACACACACACACACACACACACACACACACACACACACACACACACACACACACACACACACACACACACACACACACACACACAGTGCTGCCACACACAGCAAAGCAGGATGCAGTATCAGAGTCAGAGTCTCCAAAAGCAACACTGCTCAGGAGGCCTTTGTTTAATAAGGAAGACACCGCGGACTTCTCCTCCCTCTTTTCCCCGTCCACGTGCTCGGAGATGCGGTCATGACATCACTGAAATCTTCGTGCCAATATTGGAGACGGCCCATGTGCTCAATTACGTCCACATTCCTAAGTCAGTGTGACATGAACGCGGCCAGGCTGGGGTGGGTGGAGCAGAGTTGAGTGGAGCAGAGCTGATGCTAGTGTGTTACACACTAGCATCAGCTCTGCTCCACTCCAGTGTCAGAGCTTGGTCCGCATTGCCGGCAGTAAGTCGGGCTCGTTCTAGGTGAGAGTTGGACTCCGCCAAGGCTGCCCTTTGTCACCAATTCAGTTCATAACTTTTATGGACAGGATTTCTAGGTGCAGCCAAGGTGGTGGGGGGATCCGTTTTAGTGGCCTAAGGATCAGGTCTCTGCTTGTTGCAGATGATGTGGTCCTGTCGGCTTCATCAGAACGTGATCTCCGGCTTTCGCTGGAGCAGTTCGCAGTGTGAAGCAGCTGGGAAGAGAATCAGCTCCTCTAAATCTGAGACCATGGTCTTGAGTTGGAAATGGGTAGAATGCCTTCTCCAGGTCAAGGACGAGGTCCTGGCTCTCCCTTAGAGATTGGCACCATTTTCATAAAGTAGAAATGAGCCACATGAAAGGAAAGCTTCAGACGACAGGATGTGGAGTCTTACTTCCTGATATGTGGACATCTCTCCTCTGATTGGCTAACAGCAGCACGACTCTACCACTGACTCTGTTTGCTCTGCAACGTTGATGTTTTATCTCCACCAATAACACAAGCCTGGAGGAGTTCTGCTGTGTGGTGGAGTTGCTAATGCTAACGGTTAGCTTCTACTAGCCCAGACGTTCTCTGCTGTTTCCTGGACGCTAAACCAACAACAGCCTTCCCCGTCGTGAGTCAAGATGGGTGAGTCCATGAATGTTAAGTGACAGTGTGACGTAGATCTGACAGGATTTTCTAATCCTAGAGTTTCACCTAGAGTCTATTTTCTATCAGAAGCTAATGCAGGAGATAGGTGGAGGAGACTATTTTCATGTTCAGCCTGCAGGAAACACTCAGAGTGACCCGTTAGAATCAGACATAAGATTTAGACATGTTTTTTCAGTGTTCCACACCTTTTAAATCTCTGAATGGCCTTTCCCCAACACATCTGGCTGAGCTCCTTCATCCATATCGACCGTCTTAGATCCGCCGATCAGCTGCTTCTGGTTGTCCCTAAGGCTCGTTACAAGGCTAGAGGTGAAAGAGCGTTCTCGGTTAGTAGTGGAACTCACTTCCCCTCCAGCTAGGCAGGCATCCTCCCTAGGTGTTTTTAAATCTAGCCTAAAGCACATGTTTTTTCTCAGGCTTTTAATTCTTAATTTCACTTTTAAACACCTTCTTTTATTTTCTTTCTTCATTTCTATATTCTAGAATGTCTTTTTTCATTTATCTAATTGTGTCCTTGTGTCAGTTTTAAAGACCATCTCATTGGTGGTTTTATTTTACCTAATTGTTTTTAACTGGTGTCTGTTTTCTTAGTTTTTATCTGTCCTTGCCACAGCTCAGCACTTTGGTCAGTTGTGTGTTTAAAGTGCTCTAAATAATCTGGTGGTGATATTTAAGTAAAAATGATGCAAGGTACAGATGTTTAGTTCTTTAATCAAACATTCCTTTATTTAAAAAAGATGTTTTTTTAATTATTAAGGCTTATTGTCTTCTTTCATTAGGAACTAAACTGTGTGTTCGATTATTTTTTTAACAGTTTATGAGGAAAAAATTCAAAATAAAATAATTTGTAAAGTTTTTTTATATTAGAAAGTTATATTTTTTTTATTGATTTTTGGCTTGTGCCTCAAAAACACTTGCTTAAAATTTTACGTAATATTTTTTCACTACTTAAAGAATAATTTTGTTTTAATTGTTGATTAAAATAACAGATTTTTTTCCTCCTTAATCAAGAAACCTAACTTATTTCAAGGTTTTATAAAAAATAAAGGTCCAGCTTTTCTTCTAAGACACACACACCCAAGTTCCCCCTCATGTCCATCTCTCTATGTTGTTCTCTTTCTGACCACTAGATGGCGGTGTCTCCCTTAAATTGAAATATTTTTAGTCCTAAAAACTCAGCAGCATCAGAAACTTTGTATGAATCCTCATCTTAGAGGATTTATCAGAAAACAAAGATCCCAAAAGGCTTTCATGTCCACTCTCTTTTCGTGTTTCAGCTGATTCTTGTTTTACTGACCATGCTGGGACTCATAAACGGTTTAAACCCAACGAGAATACCTGAAATACTCTCGTCCTGCTGTTTTCTTCACACTGACCCTGAGACTTAATTAAAAGCAGATCTCGAGGGCTCGGCGCTGATGCAGATTTGCAGCTCGGTTCTGATTTTCTGCTGTTGAAGTTCATCAGGGTTCCTCTCGTTTTCACGTGAGTTCAGAGGAGCCTTTCTGTCAGATTTAACTCAGATGTTTTTAAGTTTTCATATATGATCATGCATCATAAATCATCGTCTGAAACTTTTTGCCTTTCCAAGATTTATAACAGAATGTGACAAAACAGCCCTGGCTAAAAAAAAAGAGAAGTTTGGCTTCAAAAATAAACAATGAGGTAAGAGAGGAAACATTTTCTCATGTGGTAACAAACTGAAGCTTAACCTGTCCCAGATCAGACGTCCTGCTGCAGCAGCGTCGTGTCCGTCGGGTCTGAGGCTGCAGTCTAAATCCATCAGCTTGAACTCAAGGGTTCACCATTAAAGCAAAATCTATTCATGTTTCTGCTTTAATTTCTATAAAAACTCTGAATTCTGTAAAATATTAATCAGACTTTTCATATTTAAATGTTCTGTGAATCTTCATCTCATTTCTTTGAGTTTCTCCACGTGTTTCTGCTATAATTCACCTGAAGTCATTTAGTAAAACACAAACCAACTTTACCCTTCAAACAACCCATTTAACTTCTATTTTAGAGCAAATCACATAAAAATAGTAGACGTTTACCTGCAGCTCCAGTGATGCCTCCAGGATAATAACACACCAGTTCAAAAAAATACACTCAAAGTAGTATTTTTCTGTAATCTTGGTGTGTTTATGTAGTAAAATACCCTTTTTGTGAGCTGTCCTGTCTGACAGAATCAAATAAAAATAAAGAAACTGCACGCCACTGTAGCACGTCTTTTAAGTTTGAATGTAGAACTAGTTAATTAAAGTCTTTATTCGTTCATGCATTTTGTTTGACAGGTGAAGGCGGTTTGGAATCATGCAGCAAAGATTCTGCATAAACTCAAAACGAGAACTCTGAGGCAAACTAAATCTAAAAATCAGACGTCTGAGAATAAACGTAGAAATCCAGGATGGAGTTGAGAGAAAAATCCTGTTAGACGAGCAAAAGTCCATCTAAACTTTGGTTACAGCGCAGATTATCAAACAGAATTTGTGCAATTAAGCCCTGAAAGTCCAAATAAAATCTAAACCTGATTTCACTTCCACTAAAGGAAAAAAAAGTTTTACATTTTTCATTCATTAGGGATAAAATAACAATATAAATAATAATTATTAATATTCTGAGTTGCCTGGAAAGACTAACATATATCACCAAAGGCAGAAGGACTCTGAGAGCTTATGGAAGCTCTACGTACCTCATAGAGACGGAAACGGGACTCGTTTGTAACTTGTGTGGAGATTAGAGCAGGTTTAGCATGAGTGTTGATGTTCGGTTTATTTTTTAAAAATAAGAAAATGTCAATTAAAAAATCTGAATAATAACAATAATAATAATAAAAGTAATTATTATTTTTTTATTATTATTCTAATGGGAATAACAGTGGAATGAAGCCATGTTTAACTTTTAATTCTAACATCTTCATATTTTAGAATTGTTGTACTTTATTGTTTGGGTTAAGTTTAGTGTCTCAGTAAGATAAAAGCATTAAAATGTGCTGTTGGGTTAAAGAGGCAGCACATTATCAGGCTGCACATACATGTAAGGGAAAACTTAAAGGAAAAGCATTCATATCAGAGGCAGAAAGGGTGAATGTTGTTTCACCCTTTAACCTAAATTATTTCTGTTTTAATTATTGACATAAAAACAGAATTTAGCCTAAAATATATCAGCTTTATTGATTCATTTTACAAGACAAAAAAAGGTTATACAATAAGTGCAAAAGGTTTGTTGTAGGTCAGAAAGCCTAAAGCGGTCGGTGTGTGTGTGTGTGTGTGTGCGTGTGTGTGTGTGTGTGTGTGTGTGTGTGTGTGTGTGTGTGTGTGTGTGTGTGTGATAATAAAACATAGTTACATGGAGTATAATGGTTTGTGTGTTACAGACACAAACACGTGGAAAAGCGAGTTTTTCAAACTTCTTATGAAGAAAAAAGTTCTTCATGATTTAAGGCGAAGTGGTTTTTACCAAAAGGCCTGGGGGGGGGGGTGGGGGGGGTGGGGTCCTTCAGTCACCGCCTTCATTTCCTCCGCAGGTTCTGTACTTTGGTTTGGTGTGAGAGGCAAACGCGTGAGAATCCTTCAAAATTACAAAATAACACAATAACAATAATTATAATAATAATAAAAAAGCCAAGATGTCCGCGTGACCGTTCAGATGTGACGGAGCTCCGCCGCTCACATCACGCACGGTTTGATGTCCTGACACACGCTCTGCGGGTGGTGGTGGTGGTGGTGGTGGTGGTAGTAGGATCCTCCAGCGGACGGGTGGAACGACGAGATCCCGTTAAAGTTCAACACAAAATCCTTCCGGTCGCACACCGACGAGTGGCTCTGGTAGCGCGGGATCCCCACTGCGGAGACACGGGCGCGCGCGCGCGCGCACACATAAATAACATGATTAGTTATGAATCTGCAGAGTTTACACACATAATAAAACAATAAATACTGATTCTGTCATAAAAAGGTCTTTTAGAGGTGAAATTATTAATACGATTTACAATAAAGCGTCAGAAATAATTTAGACCTGAGTTTGGAGAATCTCTCTTATTCTGGGATTTAAAAAGATGCATCTAAACAACTCCGTTAAATAATAATAATAATAATAATAATAATAATAATAATAATAAAGGTGTTGAAGATAATTTTTATTAAATTATTTTGATCAGAAAATCAAAACCAGAGCATCCATCAGAGCCACTGAACTGAAACTGATTTATTAGAAATAAATGACTGAATAATATTTTTACTCTATGCGCTTCATGAATATTTTTGGTCATTTTAATTTATGATTTTGTCTCATTTATGTTTTTATAATTTTCCTGACATTTCTGACCCTGTTGGAGTTTTTATTATTATTATTATTATTATTATTATTATTATTATTATTATTATTATTATATTCGGACCGGTTGGTTCTGACTGAGCTTCTATTTCCAAAAACAAAAGCAGAAATGAGGAGAGGCGTCTTCAGGGCAGGGGGCGGGGGTCATAAGGGCTCCAGATGTGAGTGTTTTCATCCTCCGGGCCACAGCTCTCTGCCCTGCGCCACCCTCTCTCTCTCTCTCTGACTGACAGCGCTGTCACCGCGCCTGCGTCCTCCGCGCAGCCTCAATTTGGACGCTGCGTAAAGTTTAACGAGGCCTTCCGTGTCTCGTGGCGGGGACCCACCGCCGGTGTGGTCCGACCTGCCCAGCCTGTGTTTGGTTAACCTCTGGGACCCGTTCGGGCTCCGGCCTGGTTCCCTCGCCTGTGAGAATCCCCCAAAGCCTCGCTGGGTTCTAGTGAGAACTTTATTAATTAGACAAAACATCCTGGATCAGAGGATCCAGATGTGGAAGGAGGTTCTGCAGCATGTGGCGGATGGGATTCTAATAATATCTGGTGTATTTTGATTTTATTTACTGGCTTCAGATTATTAAAAATATTTGAATAATTCAGTTCCAACCTTTTGTCTTCTTTTAAATAATTATTTAACATTTCTATTTTTTTAATCAAAACAACATTTTAAACTCTAAAACTGAAATATTCTCACATAAAAAATACAAATAATAAACTAAAATACATTCCATTATTTTTGTTTGCACAAATCTAAAAACTTAATTAAAGTTTTTCTTTATAATGAATGTTTTTTCTGCCATGTTTCTGCTGCAGATTTAAACTTTAATTAAAACTGTTGCTATAAATTGTTCTAATAAAGTTGAATATTCCCCATGATGCAGGCTGACTCTCTGGTACCTGATAGCTCGGAGGAGTGGCTGTCTCTGCCGTTCTGGTGCAGGTAGCTCTGCTCCAGGGAGTAGTGAGACATGCCGGAGTGTAATCCGGAGGATGCCGGGGTGCTGGAGGCCAGAGGCTGCTGTTTAATGTAGGGGGAGCCGCTGGAGGACGCCCAGTGCGCGGATGTGCTGGCGTACGGGGAGTGTCCGTCCAGCGCGCTGGCCATGGCCGGGGAGGACGGTACCGGGCTGCTGCTGCTGTCCGGCCCGTACTCTCCGCTCGGGGGCACGGGGCAGCTCGCCATGTACGTGGATCCGGGGCTCGGGGACATGTGTGGGACGTGGTGGCCGCCGCTGAGCCCGTCGTATCCCCCAGCCATGGAGTTGCTCATCATGTCCAGGTTGTAGCTGTTGCTGTGGCACGCCAGGGTGGCGGACGGAGCCTGGAAGTCAAAGGTCTGCGGGAGGATCGACGTCCCGAAGCCAATTCCGTTCATCATCCGGTACATGGGCTTCAGAGCCTGGCATTTTCTCCGGAAGCCTCTGGGTCTGCGACGAAACGAGCCCTCCTCGAACATGAACTCGCTGCCCGGATCGATGGTCCAGTAGTGTCCCTTCCCGGGCCGGCCCAGTCCTTTGGGCAGCTTGATGAAGCACTCGTTAAGGGAGAGGTTGTGCCGGACGGAGTTCTTCCAGCCCTGATAAGAACCCCTGAAAAATGGGAAGCGAGCCTGCAGGAACTGGTAGATCTCACTGAGAGTCAGCCGTTTGGTGGGGGAGCTCTGGATTGCCATGACGATGAGAGCGATGTAGGAGTACGGCGGCTTTTCCGGTCGCCTCAAACCGGAGCTCGTCTTCTTCCCTTTGACGCTCGTGGACGAACTTTCCGTGGCGGCTTGTGAGCTCAGCATGGCGGGGTGCAGGACGCCGGACGCCGGGCTGGATCTCAGAGGAGGCGGAGGGTCCAGCTGCTGCTGAGGGGTCTCGGTCGTCATGTCAGCTCTGACGTACAGCTGGCGTAGATAAAAGAGAGGGAGGGAGAGGAGACGAGCTGCGGGGCGAGTTCCAGCTGTCCGCGTCGATGCAAGTGAGTGGCTACACAAGTGGTCCCCAGAATCCGAGCGCAAAATGGAGAGAAATCTGTCTCCAGTTACGCACGACTCTCCCGTTACGCACGGTGCTGCTTTGACGCATGCAGGACGCACGGCGGGTGCGCACTGACAGAGAGAGGAAGAGGAAGGGAGAGTGGGGGGAGCTGGTTATCCACTGTCCAGCGCTGCAGCTCGACACTGGGGCTCCACTGGGTGTCACCCCGGCGCTAAGTGGCGCTGTGTGACGCGCCGGGTGGCCACCGACCTCCTTAATGGAGGAAACACGAAAACACAAGATCTCTCGTTTCATAAATCTGTCTCCCCTCTGCAGGAGCCCCCAGCCCCCACCCTTTCTCCTCATCCGCACTTAGAAATCTCAGAAATCAGTGACGAATCCCCCCCCACACACACACACACACACACACTCACGCCAAATCTGGCTCATGTCCATTCACCGTCCTCCTCCTCTCCTCGCCTCGTCTTTTCTCCTCCCTCCCACCACTTCTCTCCCATATTGGACACGCAATTAGGTCATCTATCAAACCTCCCCCAGACATCCCAATCAGCACCCCCCCCCACCCCCCACCCCCGCGCGCTCCTCTTTAAATGAAGCCGTGATCTAAGGATTAAAATCTTTCTAAAATTCCCATCAGCTGCAGCTTTTCCCTGCGTGTCATCTGCGCTCAGCGCGTCACCGAAAAGCGCGCAGCAGCATCTTCTCTCTTATTTTGCTCATAATTTCCTCCAAAATTGTCCAGAGGATAACAAAAACAAACGGTGGCGGTGCCGGGCTGCGGGGGCGAGGAGTGTGAGAGATGTGGAGGTGGTGGTCTCGGCCGTGCGTGTGTAAGCGGGGAGGGGGGGTGCTCTGAGTAAATGACTTTGACATGAGTGGAAGCAGGCTTTTTCCATCAAGCCCGGCCCTGGATACCACACACAGCGCTCCAGTGTCAGCTTACCGCCCCGGGCCAGAGCCGGTCCCCTGGGCCCCCCGTTCATTAGAGAGAGAAAAGCGAAATTAGGCGAGCGGGCGTCGACAGTTTCCTCCCCTATGGAGACATCACACACAGATTTGTCCAGCATGATGGACCTCTATGTCCCATAAAGGGAACATCAACATCCGCGGAGAGCTGAAATCAGCTGTTTTCCTCTTGGTTTCATGAGCATCTTCCTTTTTAAAGGTGATAAATCAGGATTTCATTTCTAATAAAACTATATTTTCACACATTTAAGAGATTTTTTAATCTCTGTAAATTTAAGACGTTTTATAAAATAACTCAGACAATAACATTTACACTTTACGCAACAAAGGCTGATCATTTCCCTCTATGGCGCGCACGCTCGCGCGCAGTTCGGAGGACCGCATCGGCCCCAGAAATTTCCTGCGACATCAGAACTTTTTGACCCCCGCTGAGATCAGGATGCGTCGGTCTGCTGAGGGGATCTTTGTTCTGGACGCTTTGAAGACGCTGATCCGGACCGAACCACAACCGGGTTCTAATTTAGTCTCGGAAACGCGCAGCAGTTCTGGTTCTGATCAGGTTCTGGACTGTTCCAGAGTGCTGGTAAACAAAAATAAAACCTCTGAATTAAAACTGATTTATGATCAAAACAGAAATAAAATATTATTAGTTTGTTTCTAAAATGATCCTAAAATCTGCTTTTCTGGCCAATTTATGAAAATAATAATTTAATTTTAATGAGATTGAAATAAAAACCGCGCTGAGGCCTTTTTTTTTTTTTTTTTTTACTGTAACGTAATTTTCTTGAGGCTGCTGGGCTTTTGTCCTGCGTTTCCTGTGGCGGTGCCGGGAGCTTTGGAGCTGCCTCTGCGGGACTCTGGGAGGTCAGGCGCGGTTCACTTTGCCGGAGTGACGGACTGTTTGGACTTCCTAACATTGTGCCTTCGCCTTCCACTGTTCTTTCATCGCGCTGCAGTTCTTTGGAGCCGAACGGGCCTCGGTTCCTCCTCCAGCTGCACCGCGCGGCTCCAGCAGAGACGCACGGCTCAAGCATGCGCAATAAAGTGACAGATTCAGACAATTAGAGCCACGTGACTGCACCTCAGACAGGTGTGCTGTTCCGATGTTTCACCTGCAGGTTGCAGCATTGTCCCTTAAAACAGGAGCGAGTCTCACCTTCACCTGTCACCTGTCTCACACCCACCTGGATCTGACAAACACAGCGAGCATGGACCAGCAGCAGGTTCTGGTCTCACATGTTACATATATAAATGAAAGCATATTTGTGTTCTTTAATATAAATAAAAAATATTTTTAAAATATTCTTTTTTATATTCTTTAAAAACCAAAACAAGAATCAGAAAAATGCTGAAACTTGATTTTTCGGTCATTTAATCCTGAAAATTTCAGCTATTTAATCATTTTGAATCAGCAACATAAAAAAATAAACCACATTTGAAATTGGTTATGAATTTCTAAACATTATTCCCCTAAATTATATTTTGGTGTCAAAATACGTTTTAATATTAAAATAAATAAGAAAGAAAAAGGAAATGACGCAACTTTTATTTATTTGATGTTTCTCTGGTGCCCAAACTTTATAAACCATAATTATTAGATGTGATAAATAAAAGATTAGAGGCTTTAATTACATCTGCGCAGCAGAATAAACGGAGACCTTAAACGGGATTATTCTGGGATGTTTTCATGGGACCAGCAGACGGCTCCTGAGTCCGGGGTCCGTTTCAGGACCGCGGAGAGCAACTGGACGCTCCGTGTGCGTCATTCTGGGGTCCGTCACTTCTAACCCCTCCTTTCTTATTATTGAATCGTGTTTGAATTAATTTAAAACTGACCTGCATCAAGTTTAGATGAAACACCGGTCAGGTTAAATTAGAGGCTGTGGTGCGTTTTCGTGGGTGGATGAAACACTTTTACGCATCATTCTTTCTGGTCTCTGAGAGGCGCGTTTGGTTTGCTGAAGCTCTGCAGCTCTGAGTTGTTTGTTTGAAATGTTCTGTGAGAAATATTGTTCCAGTCTGACAAACAGAGCAGAATTATGTTGTTTTGTGACCTTTAAGTGGAGGACACAGAACAAAACAGCCATGTTTATTCTTTTGGGTGTTCTTGTGCTGCATTTGACTTATTTTATAGAGTATGTTGATCTTATCTGTTTTATTTCTGATTGTTAAACCTGCCCTCTCTGTATGAGGGTGAATATTAATCCAGTGTTTTTATGTTGACGTTTTTAACCTGTGCAGCACTTTGGTCAGCTGACATGCTGTTTTTAATGTATAAATGAATATGGTATGGTTTGGGTGTGTTGTGTTTAGTGTGACGTCCCATTCAGGCTCACTACATTACTTCTGTTAAATTATTAGGTGGGAAACATTAATAAATTAAATTAAATACTGAGGTGAACATTTATTGTGATGACTTTATTTCTACAGAAGCGTTTTTCTCCTTTTATGCTTTTTTAAAATAAAATAATAAAACGAGACATCATCAGATTTTCATGTTTTTATTAAAAAAATACCAAGCATGCATCAATCCATCTTCAACCAATCAGTCTTTGGAAAACATTTCCGTGCGTGATTCTAATGCAGCTGGTCGATCTTTATAATTAACATACAGCAGTTCATACAAATATAAATAAAGACTTTTATGTTTTAACATGGTTACCATCACACAAGAGAAATGACCAATGAACCATGGATGCGTGAATACAAACACTAAACACACACACACGCACGCACGCACACGCACACGCACACACGCACGCACACGGAGGAATGTCCTGCGCTGACTCGAATGTTTTGGTTTGTCCACGCAGTTGGAGCTGTTTTGACAACACGCCATGTTTGTTTTTCCACTTTACAGTAGTTTGGTCACAAACTGAGTCCTGCACGCTTGAGCTGTCGAAGCTGCGCGCGCCCACAGAAAGTGCACGCGGGAACACGCAGGTGAGACAGCAGGCCAGATGCTTCACGACAGCAGGAAGTCTATGTGGAAGCCGCGCGCCTTGCTGGGCACCTTGAAGGCGGGCTCAGGTGCGGCCATGCCTCGCTGCAGGTACGGGTCCCGGCCCGGTTCTGTGCCGCCGTACCCCGCCGCGGACACGAACGTGTTCTGGACCGGATAGTTCAGGGTGTAAGGTAGCATGTGGGCGCCCGGGGGCCAGTACACCCGCGGGTTGGGGTTCTCCAGGTCCGGGTGGCTGTCTTCCCTCCGTCTGAAGGGCGTGCTGAGGATGCTGTCGATGGCGAAGGAGCTGGAGAACTTGGCCCCCACCCTCTCCTCCGCCGCGGGGAGGCGGGTGTCCTCGCTCAGGATGTCCGGGCTCTCCTGCTCCTTCGGGGTGCGCTTGGCGATGCGCTTCCTCCTGCGGCGGAACACCCCATCAGCGAAGGTGTACTCGCTGTGCGGGTTCAGCATCCAGTAGTTGTCCTTCCCCCAGGGTCTGGACGGGTCCCGCAGCACTTTCAGGAAGCAGTCGTTGAGTGACAGGTTGTGGCGCACGGAGTTCCTCCAGCCGGTGTAGCTGCCCCGGAAAAACGGGAACTTCTTCATCAGGTAGTCGTTGATCTCAGCCAGAGTCAGGCGGCCGCTGCTGGACTCCCGGATGGCCATGGCGATGAGGGCGATGTAGGAGTAGGGGGGCTTGGGTCTGCGGGTGTACGGCTTCCCCTTGCCTCCCTCCCCGCTCTGGCTGACAGGTGCCGGGCTGTTGGCCACGAAGTCCCCGTCAGACCCCAGCTCGTCCCCGGACAGAGGGGAGGGAACTCCCCCGTCTGGCTCCATGCACAACTCCACCGGCTTGTGCGCGAAGTGGTGCGCTGAGAAAACTTCAAGCTTCATTGTTTCTGCCCCCGAAAGAGAAGCGTCTTTGTGCTGTCAGAGACCCGGAAGCTGCGGAGCAGGTGTTCAGCACTGATGCGTCGGAGAGTTTCTGAGCTGCAGAAGCTGGAGGCAGCCGGAGCCTCAGAGAGCTGCACGACACGGATTTGTCTCCGGAGACACGCGTGTCCTGCTATAATATACAGCCTCGGTGCAGGGGCCGGCCCACGGGCGGGGTTTAGCACCCGGACACGTTCAAGTTCTATAGTATTAGTATGTCACAACGGGACGCTCCCTGCTGTGAGGGAGGGGCGGGGAGGGAGGCGAGACAGGACAGGTAGGGACATCTAAGTACCCTAAAAACAAAAACTTTTATCCACCAGAGGAGCAGCTGGTCCCGACTCCTGTCAGCAAACCCAAAGTTAAAGGAAGAAACGCCTTTTGGATCAGTTCCATATAGATGAGATGTGAGCTCTCGGGTTCAGGAAGAGGATTAAAGAGTAAACAAAAATATTAAATCAGAGGTCAGAAGTTCAGACCAGCAGAAAACATATAATAGTCTCTCTCCTCTAAAGGATGGTTTTTATTGGCTCAGACTTGGTCATAATCTGGTTTTGGGGCAGTTTTTCACCTTTTTATCAGCACACCACAAAAATACTTCAGGGTGGACAGATGACTTCTACTGCTGCACAACTAAAACAGCAATCAAACCTTTAGTCTCATAACACACCTGGTTTACGTTTAAACTTTCATAGACAGTTTAATCTCATTGTTTGTGTCAGATTGAATTATTCACCCTTCCTGGAGATTTCATGTTGCTACATTTTTACACAAAATCAGTACAGCAAAAGCGAGAGAGTGCATTTGAGTCCATGGGACCAAATATACTCTTTTTCAGAGTAAAATATACTCAGCTTGAGTAAAATGAACTCTGTCCCACATCCCCTCTGAATTTACTCAGATTAAAGATGCAAATGAAAGAACCGTGCTCGTGCAGGTGTCAGATAAACTCGACGACGCCTGAACGTCGCTGTGACTCTTCTGCTGTCAGCACCTCGGCTAGATGACAAAGCAGCCGGACTCTGCAGACTGAAGCTGAGTTATGAGCTTGTTAAACTGTCATCTCCGGCACTCCTTCTCTCTCAGCTGTTTACAGGGATCCTGGAAACCTCCCACTCCGTCTCTCTTATTTAATGCATGCATTGAAATTCTGTTAAAGGGACGAGTGTTTGGATTTTTGCAGGAACGACTCGATTCCAGCTGTGAAGTCGTGGTCTCTGTAACCCAAGAGCGGTCTGAGATCCGGATCCGTGCGTCACTCTGAGCACTTTGGTGTGTCTGCATGTTTGAATTTCATCTAATGATCACGTTAGACGTTCGGGACAGGCGTGATTGCAGATAATACGCTGAAGAGTTTTTGTGTGGGTGTGAAAGCGACGGGTTCAGTGAGGGTATGAAGGTTAAGCATGTGAACATGTACTTGAAGTTCTGTTTTTCCAGTTAGGCTGAAAAGCCTGGAGGAGCTTTGTTTCTCTGAAACGAAGGTTCTGGGTTTGTTTCACCATCCTTCAGCTCAAATGAAACAAAGTAGAAAATTCTTCTAGGGAGAGTTTGATCTGGACTTAGTAGCAATAAAATGCTGTTTTGTATAAGCTCAAGGTCCACAAGTGTTGTTTGGACAGGAGTAGAAATGACTTTTATCTGAGGAGATGATGTCAGAGGTTTGCCTCTTAGACCCAAAATCTAATCAAACTCTGTGAACAGCTTCTGCGTCTGTCAGGAGATAAAATTCCCCAATTTTTTCACTGAAACTCACGAGGACGACCGCTGTGAGCCGAAAACCAGAGCGGAGGAAAGCAGCCGTGCTTTTAAAATCACGGGAGCAGAGTCCCACGCCGCCTGGCTGGGGTGGAGGGTGGGTGTGCCACCGTTCGGTCGGTTTTCTCCTCACAAAAGTGAGATATGATGTATTTAATTTCACTCACTCTGCCAAGACACACACACACACACACACACCTGTGGAGAAGGGATTTGCTGTGAAAGGCAGCAGCACACCTGCTCTCAGTTTTTATCATCTAGGTTGCAATTTCAGCTATGTGTTGGAACGACGGTTTCCCTGCAGGAATCAGGAAAACATCATTTTTCTTGGATGTTTTTAGCTTGAAGCTGATTGAAAGGAACATTTCTCTCCTTTAGAATGTTTCTGGTTTAGAGTTTTAGATAATTATGAGGTTATTGAAAACGTCCTGAACAACTTCTGCTCAAAGAAAGAGACTGATAGGCTAATGGCTAGTCCAAACACAGCCACGTGCATTCAACGGCTCTGATCTTCTACATTTTGCTTCATTTCATGCAAACGCTGTTTGATAAACCTTTGCAAAGCTGACAGTTTTGACTTTTGTTACAGTTTTGGTGGAGATATGAAGAAATTCCTGCTGGTTTGCAACAGAAAAGACACTTTGCTGCAGCTGTTGATGTTTATATTTGTAAATTCCATGTAAGCAACAATGTGTCGGTGTAAAAAAGGTTTATAAAGTGAATTTTCGTGGACAAACGGGTTTAAGCCTTTGATCCTGGCTGTGCTCTGACTAGCCATTAGCTCATCAGTCCTGAAGGATTTGAACTCCCAGAACAGGAAACTTATCTCACTCAGCTATCGTCAGTCACCAGGTGAGAGGCAGGGGTCATGCTGGACAGGTCTCATCACAGGGATGATTTAGAGTCACCAGGTAACCTAACATGCATGTTTTTGGTCCGTGGGAAAAAACCCACACATGCATGTGGACAAACACGCTAACTCCACGCAGAAGGGGTGCAAGTGGGATTTGAACTTGTGACCTTTCTTGCTGCAAGGCAACAGGGCTACCAGCTGCAGCACCATGCACCTTGTTTTGATGTTTTATAAAACTTTCACAAAAGCTTTTTAAATCACCAGAACCAACTTTTGGTGCTCATAGAAGATAGGAAGATGATTTCCTGCTTGTTTCTGTTTTTACTTCTACAAGATGAAATCTTCAGTAAACCTTTCTTTCCTTCGACCCTCTGGGGGTTTTGTTTTGGATAGACGCCGCTGTTAACCTTTTGAAGAGGCTACACAAAGGTCCATTCCTGCAAGAAACCACCAAAAGCACATCTGGTGCTGATTGTTAAACATTGTTGCATGAACCGAAGTTAAAATGAGGAGATCTGAGCGGTTTCAGGACCCGGCTGAGCCCAGATTAGCGGCTAGGAAAAAACTAAAAATGTGTTCTTGAGGTTGTAACATCAACAGGAAGGATTAACCTGCTCTCAGGAGACTAAACTCTGATGCATTCTTTACTAAAACCATCTCCTAAAATTGGCACCTTGTTGTTTCAGCTCACCTGTGGAGATTTAGTCTCCTTTTAGCAGCAGGAGAGATCTGTTTTTAGTGTTGACATGAGAGGAATTCCAGTTATGTAAATTCATCGGGTGAATCCTCCTCTGCTCCAAAAATAGCCCCACCCCTGCAGCGGTCCTGCGCTCACACGCTAACCCCGTCTGCATCTCTCTGATGACTTCTTACCTGTATCTCATCTTTGTTTTCTCTGAGTGAAGGGTGTCCAGCCCCCATGGCTCTGTATAAACAAAGCGAGGGCCGTGTGTGTGTGTGTGTGTGTGTGTGTGTGTGTGTGTGTGCGTGCGTGTGTGTGTGTGTGTGTGTGTGTGTGTGTGTGTGTGTGTGTGTGTGTGTGTGTGTGTGTGTGTGAGGGAGGAGTGGCAGCGAGAGGCTCTGCGTAGCTGAGATTCCCAAAATTCCCTGCAGCAGATTTAGTCTCTGACAGAGGCCGCTGATGGTAGACGTGCATCAGCGCGAGCGGCGCACAGGTAGGTGCTGCGTGTGAGTCGGATCCACAGACGGGCGTAAAGTTCAAACATTCCTCATCGATTCCACTCATTCCTGCAGCCGGCGTCTGCTTGTGGGGGTGTGGGGGCAGCTGCGTCTGCTCAGGTGTGGGTCTGAAACTGTGAGAAACTGTTCTTCTGAAAAATGGAAGACACATGCATTCCGTCTAGTTTATTCTTCCAACGGTGATTACTGTAATTATCCCAAAATGCAGGCTGTCTGCTTTGTTGTGTTTCTGCAGAATCTCATCTTTGTGCTTTAGGATGAGCGGCGGGGTGGGGGGTGCTTCTGTCCATATAATCACAGCCGAGGGAAGAAAAAGTTCCCATGAAGATGTTTTGATGCATAACTTTCCAAATCCGCCCAGAAACAGAAAACCGCTGCGAGGAGCATCCATAACTTTTCCTCGACACCTGAAACAGACGTAAACAGACACGAAGACCCGCCGTGAGGGACTCGCGCGCGGTTTGGTGCGCGCGAGTCTCTGCAGCGTGTGTGCCAACGACCAATAAATGAATCCTCCTAAAATGAAGCAGCGTATCCTGAAGTCACTTGGCAGCTGCTTGTTGCTATTTTGGTTCACCTGTTTTCTCACCTGAGGTGATCACACCCTGCCAGACCCACAGAGAGGTGGAAAATAGACGCATATAAATACACGGAGCCAATGAGGGTATAATTAAAGTAATTAAGGAAAAAGGTGAAATACAGGTGAATGGCAGCTCGGGAATGCCAGGATCTAACTCGCAGTGCACTTACAGTGATGTCACTCCTGATTAAATCCTTTATATCCAGTTGTTAGTCACGATATGTGAGCAATTCCTTTTATTACCTTTGATTTTGGATCCATCAGCTTTTCAAAGTAAAAGTCTCCTTTGTTAGTAGAAGATCCAAGTTTTGGAGTGCGTGCAAAGGCTTTCAGGTGAAGTGCTTCTGCAGAAAAGCAACTTTAATTCACTCTAATTCATTTATTTTAGTTTAGGATCAGCTTCCTGCAAGTTTATAAAAGCTTTATTTTCATGCCTTCTAAAGGTGTGGTTCACTTGTTTATTCAATACATCTGCAGTGGTCTCCAAATGGATGCCTTGTAAGTTGTTTTCGGGGGGATTAAAAGCTCTGGTTTGCCCGTTTGAGGACGTAGAAGTCAGCCGAAGGATCTGGAGTCTTACTTCCTGAAATGTGGACATCTCTCCTCTGATTGGCTAACAGCAACACGACTCTACCACTGACTCTGTTTGCTCTGCAACGTTGATGTTTTATCTCCACCAATAACACAAGCCTGGAGGAGTTCTGCTGTGTGGTGGAGTTGCTAATGCTAACGGTTAGCTTCTACTAGCCCAGACGTTCTCTGCTGTTTCCTGGACGCTAAACCAACAACAGCCTTCCCCGTCGTGAGTCAAGATGGGTGAGTCCATGAATGTTCAGTGACAGTGTGACGTAGATCTGTCAGGATTTTCTAATCCTAGAGTTTCACCTAGAGTCTATTTTCTATCAGAAGCTAATGCAGGAGATAGGTGGAGGAGACTATTTTCATGTTCAGCCCAAGGAAACAGACTGACCCATTAGAATCAGAAATAATCACTAAAAATGGGTTTATAATAAAGTGGTTATTTCACATTTGTCTAAAAACCTCCACCAATAACACGGCTTGGTCCAAAACCAACCACTGGACCATCCGGTTGAACCGCCACACTCCCCTGGGTCCTCCACTCATTCCACACTCACGTATTCAGCACCAGAACACCACTGGTGTGAGAGGTTCTCCGCTCAATAACATCAGAGAAGGAGAAACAGCCGGCTGCTACCACTTCAACTATAGGACAAACTACCAGAGTCCCAGAAAGAAAAACACCATTTGAAGTCACGGACAACAAAAGACGTTTGGACCTAGAAAACGGAGACTGGTGTTTAGCGCTATCTCGTTTCCTCTGGCGATGTGGGTTCCCATATCAGAGGGGCGTGGCCTAGGGATGATAGCCGATGGGAGGGGTGAGAGTTCTGTGACTGTGCTTATGTGTTTAAAGCTTGTTTTGTAGATTTGCTTTTGTTAGTTTTATTTGTTCAGTAAAACAACATAAACGACGGTGAGCTCGTATAACGAGATGCACAAACAGTAAAACACTTGGAGAGAAAAGTCAGTTAAAAAGGCTAAAACCTGCTGCTGCTGCTGCTGGTTGTGCAGTGTTGCTGCTAGTCAGTGAGAAGGTTGTGGGTTCAACTCCTAGCTGACAGAACCGTTGTGCGTGGGCTCTGTGCTGATAACTCTAAAAATCTTTTCAGTTATTTTAGATGCTGTTTGTGTTTTCTTTATTTATTGCTGATTGATGAAAATATCCCGGGTTGAAATCCTGGTGGTTCCCCTCTGCTGCTGTTTGTGTTCAGACCCAAATCACCCTGTTATCTTGCAGCTTCCCCTAATTTAACGTGCGTTAAACAGACGTATGTTTGTTTTCCTTCTTGAGGTTTCGGGTCTAAACTCGTCACCATCTCCTAAACACCTTTAAGGACTTTAAACCTGATGAAGATCTGATGATCTACAGAAATCCTCTCAGGAGGAAACGAGACTTGCCTGCACCCCTTAATCCTGCGCCTGTAACATGTTAGTGTTGGGGCTTGTCTGTCAGCGGACCTCAGCCATGCGGGCCACACGGGCCTCATTCCTGCAGCCCAATCTGCTCCGTCCATTTCAGCTCTTCACACGCTACCAGCTCCTCTCACGCTGAGCCGGGAGGCTTGGAGGATTTCAGGGAGAGTGTGTGTGTGTGTGTGGGGGGGGGGGTTGCAATGATTGATCTCAGCCGTAGACACCTCGCTTTATCGCTGCAGCTGATAGGACCTACCTCCATTCAGCCTGGGGCTGTTTTTGTGTAAGCATAAACACGGGGCCAAATCAGTACCTGCTGCTCTGTTTACCTGGCAGCCGTTCAGCCCCTTTCTGTCTAAACTTGAAATAGGATCCAAACACTCTACTCACGCATAGCAGTTTGCACGAGATGCTCCGCCCGCCTCCCCACCTACCGCCGGGCTCCACCAGGCTGCTCCTGCACCATCTGAACCCGACACGCTCCTCGTGGATCTGTGATTGAGAGGTGGAACATTTTTGGAATCACCCCGGTAACACCCACACCACACACATGTACACACCATCAGATCATTAAATGTGTCAGCTCCATTCAACGCTCAGTACTAAAAGTTTTATTATTCTGAACTCCTCGCTGTCGATTTTAGGTTTTCATGTCATGTTTGTTCAACTTTATTCACACCTTAAAGAGCTCCTTCACTCATATTTTTCATACATTTGAGGTGGTCTCTAGTAGGAGTGAATGTGTTGTAAGTTGTACTCTATAAAAAAAGGTCTGGTGCACCTGTTTCACAACGGAAAATTTACCCAGAGGAGAAAGTAACTTCGGATGACCTGATATGTGGACATCTCTCCTCTGATTGGCTAACAGCAACACGACTCTACCACTGACTCTGTTTGCTCTGCAACGTTGATGTTTTATCTCCACCAATAACACAAGCCTGGAGGAGTTCTGCTGTGTGGTGGAGTTGCTAATGCTAACGGTTAGCTTCTACAAGCCCAGACGCTCTCTGCTGTTTCCTGGACGCTAAACCAACAACAGCCTTCCCCGTCGTGAGTCAAGATGGGTGAGTCCATGAATGTTCAGTGACAGTGTGACGTAGATCTGTCAGGATTTTCTAATCCTAGAGTTTCACCTAGAGTCTATTTTCTATCAGAAGCTAATGCAGGAGATAGGTGGAGGAGACTATTTTCATGTTCAGCCTGCAGGAAACACTCAGAGTGACCCATTAGAATCAGAAATAATCATTAAAACGTGGTTTCTCAGTGAAGAACCTCTTTAACAATTATTTCACCAACGCATCATTTAGTGTTTATACATAAAAAAACACACTGATCATACAATCAGCAGGCTCATATGAGAGGGGGGGGGGGGGGGGGGGGGGGGGGGGGGGGGGGGGGGGGGGTTAGAGAGCGTTGTCTTCTAGCTCAGGATCAGGACACACACCCGTCTTCCTGTATTTAAAGATTTAAGATCAAAGCCATCAGTTGTCACACACACTGGTGTGTGATGAAAATTGTCCTTGACCCATCCCCGTGGTGGGGAGCGGTGAGCTGCAGCTGTGGCTGCGCTCGGGAACTATTTGGTTGTTTAACCCCCCAATCCAACCCCTTAGTGCTGAGTGTCAAGCGAGGAGGCATTGGGTCCCATTTTTTCAAAGTCTTTGGTATGACCCGACCGGGAATCGAACCCTGATCTCCCAGTCCCGGGGCGGACACTCATACCACTAGGCCACCGGAGCTGATCTTCTAGTAGCCACGCCCCCAGAGAATCTGACCAATCAGCAGTTTCTCACCTGGTTTGTGTTTTGATTGCGATGAGCTGATTCAGACCAGAGGAACCGACCCACAGGTCCTCTTGCAGTTTTTGAACATTCTCAACGACAGAAACCAAACTCCTCCAGAGGCCCTGAGAGTCAGGCGCGTAGGAACTGAGAACCTTTGCAAACACCTGAGATATTTTGGAAACTCCCACATTAATTCCACTAAGACTGGATCAATCCTAAAAGCAGACACGAACCATTTAGAATTCAGAAAAATGTCTTCATGAAGGAATAAAACCCAACGGTTATTTGTCAAAGTCAGATGTCTTCAAACAGCGTGGGGACTTTATTACAGATCATTGCAGCTGACAATCAGCACGTCCAGACAGCCATCTCTGAGTGAAAGCCCCCGGATGAAACTGGGGTGTGACTTTTATAGACTCCACCATTAATCCACAGCAGATCTTCAGGAGACTGGTTCAGATCAGAGGAACCGAAGTGTGAAAACGGCTCAACATCTTTCTCAAGTTCACGACACAAACTGACCCGATGAGGGAGGAGAAGTGCCGCCTCGTCTCTTTAAAACCTCAGATGTGGAGCAACGCTCGAGGCCAGAAGCTCTTATTAAATAAAGTTGAAATCACATTATTTTCTTTTGTTTTGTTGGGTTTAGACACCAGATTCTCTCCAGGCTGTGAACGGTGAAGAAGGAGCTGCAGATACTGACCCGTCTGTTTTAGTCATGAGATTGTGACCCGACAAAACCAAGTCACACGTAGCTAAGATGAGGTTCTTCTGGATGGATGACTGAGTTCAGCCTCAGAGGTGAGGTGGAGCTGCTCCTCCTCCTCGTCAAAGGTCATCCAGCGAGGTGGCGCCGGGGCGAGAGGTCTGAACCTGTTATCTGTGACCCAACACTGGGGAAGAGACGGATGAACGCATGAATACTCTGAAGCATCATCAAAGCAGAGCTCACGTACTTTAATTATCCAAAATTTCCCCTCAACCCGAATCCAAATGTTAGTCGAGTGTGTGTGTCTTTGCACGGCTCACCGCGAGTGTAATTAGAAAGCAGATGTGACTGTTTGCCGTGTGTGCTATTAGATATTGATCCGGTGGTAATACTCACATGAAGATCATTAAGTATCGGAAGTTCGGGAGCGATGTTTAATCTCCTCCATCTGGCTGGTCTCCTGGCTCCGGAGCTGCATTGATCCATCGGAGCAAACAGCAGCGGCTCGGCTGCAGAGCAAACCAGGAGGTGGAAAACTGGGACAATCAAACACCAGACGGAGGAACCCAGACGGTTCTCTGTTGTTTAGAATGAATTCTAAATGTAAAACAAAGGACAGGAGCCTCTAAATAATCCAGCCGTGGGTGAGTCCAGTGTGTTCCTATACGGAGACAAATTCAGCTTTTTTTCTCATGCAGGATGTGAAAAATAAAAACAACATATCAGACGACAGCTGCTGCTTCTTTCCAAATGCAATTATTAGAAATATTTTAATAAAAAACACATTATTTACACTTTAACTTCTAAAAACTCTCAGGAGGCTCAGGTATTTATTATTCAGGTAAAACCTAATAAATGAGCTTTAATGACATCACAACCGTCTTCCTACACGGTGTGAAAATGCAAATAATGACGTTTGCACACACGGCTGCAGACTGTGCAGATAGAAAAAACAATGAATTAAAGCCTTGAAATTCTATTCCTACAGTTTTATGTCTATTTGCATTAATTACAAACTCTTATCCAGCTCTCTGGTGCGTGAAAACACGAATGCATTTTTATTTTTCTTCTTTTTCCAGCATCTGAAACCGCTCAGATCTTAACATTCTTTTTATGTGTCCCTCTGCAGAAAGCTTCTCATCTTGGAGAACTTTTTTTTTCCCAAACCTTCATTTGAGTTTTCTAAGATTTAAGCTAAAAATAATGTTCTTATTGCATCACTGCAACATGAATGTGTCAGGTGAGACCGAAGTGAATAAAATCTCACGTCTCTGAGAATGCTGAGTTAATGCTCAGAATGCTCTGACTTAAAAAGCCCCTTTAGCCCATTAGCCGTGACTCTTGGAGCAGCTCGGTACACATCCAGCTCTGATTTGACAGAACCAACGGTTCACTGGGGGGTCAGAGGACGTTTCAACAGAGGATCTCGGCGTTAAAAACACAACAAAACCCAAGAACAAAAGCCCAGAGAATGAACTAAAGCATAATTGCTGCTCCGGTAAGCTTGGCTCTTGTCAGCAGACGTATCTCTGGCACCTGACTGAAATTGAACTTTCTCTGAGGAGAGGGGAGGAGCACACCTGACCCGGCACCTATCCAAACACAAGGTCTTGAACCCAGCCCTTGCGTGCCGATCCGAGCCAGACATCTGATTAATTATAGTGTGGCCGTTAAGGCAAAGAAAACTAGCTGATGAAAAGTCTGCAGGCTCAACCTGCCCCAACAGCATCATGCGTGTTAGCTAGCACCCCCCCCCCCCCCTGCTCCAAGCCCATTCGTGCAGACGAGGTAAAACATTTTTCTTGCTGTGTCAGAGCCCTGCAGGTGGGCTCCGTGTGCTCGGCTAGATCGTATCACTGTTACTATAGGCCGTGTTTGGGTTAGCTCAACAACACTTTTCATGGCAGCAGCAAAACAAAGTGCTCCTCTGTGGATGATAACAGCACGAGCTGCTCCCTTCAAATTAACCTTTGGAAGCACTCTAGCCTCGCACGAAACATCCACGTAACGCCAGCTCCGCCCACCTCCGTTTTTTTACCCACTCAGAGTTTATTTAACGCTCCTCAGAAGGCAGAAGAGTCAGGAGGCTTCTGTGATAGAAGCTTTAATCCAAAACAGCGACGCAAGCCTGAAAGGTTTTGTGGTCATGTTATAGAAAATAGCTGCCTTGTGTCCTGATTAAAAGCATTGTTCTGATTGGCTCGGTTTCTGATCTGCATGCTGCCTGAGCACTAGGCTCACTTTTTTAAACAAAGGAGGCATGAATAACTCGAATGTGCTCTTGGGCCAGAAGCTGGGACGCCTTCCATAAACAGATCACCCAGGTGGTCCGTGTGTGAGAGCGGGACTCTGCTGCTGGGACTGGATTTCACTCTGGATCTCAAAACACTTTCAGGAATTTTGGGGTTTTTGTGCAGTTAGAGAAAACTGATTTCTGCAGAACTCTAATCTAAAACGATCCACGTTATCATCTGCAGGAGATAAAATAGAAGATTGACTAATTTCACATTTGAAGAGCTGCCTTCTGCCAGCTTCAGTGTACAGAACCATGAAGGCCTCCGTGAGAAGCCACGCGCATCTCAAGATCAAACCCGAAACAAAATCCAGAATAAGGTTGAAATAAGAGATAAAAGTTGAAATGCTAGTTTGTGAAAATGTGTCTAAAGTATTCAGTTTCAGGAACTGCCTGATAAATCAGATCCCGTTGTGCTCCTGAAGCCGACTATATTCATTTTGTTTATCATCATTTTAAGTGATTCTGGCTGTTTTTATCCATCCATCCATTTTCATTCGATTATCTGAAGTCAGGTCAGGGGGGCAGCAGCCTAAGCAGAGAGGCTCCTCTCGATGTGGAGGAGCAGCAGGTCTACTCCGAGCCCCTCCCTGATGACCGAGCGTCTCACCTTATCTCTAAGGGAGAGCCCAGACACCCTGCGTTTTTTTTTTTTATTATAGTGAGAACTATTCTCTGATTTTTTTATCAGTCAACATGTTTAATAAACTATTTTTCTAAGATTCAGATGTTTTCAGGTACCTGTTTATGTTTGAGACTCTTATTGTGAAGGATTAAAGGAAGTTCTGGTGTCCTCTGGATGCTGCTACTGAACATAGCACCTTGTATCAGTAAAAGTCCTCCGTACTTTCACCAAACCGTCCTCTCCCCAGCTCCACTGGTGGGATCCCTGGCTGGCCTGAAGATATCATCTCTCCAGCGTGTCCTGGGTCATGACCTTGGGGGTCTCCTGCTATCAGAAGAAGCCTGAAACACCTCCCCTAGGAGGAATCCAGGAGGCCTTCTGACCAAATGGCTGAACCACCTCAGCTGGCTCCTCTCAACGTGGAGGAGCAGCGGATCTACTCGGACTTTTACCCAAAGCTCATGACCTTCGGTGTGGGCTAGAACAAAGATCGACCAGAACATCGAGAGCTTTTCCGTCTGGCTTAGCTCCTCTTTACCACTACAGACCAGTTCTGCTTTGATCTGCCTGCTTCCTCCTTCCTTCACTCATGAACAAGACCCAGAGATACTCCTGCACTTGAGGTTGGACCTCTCTCTGACCTGGATTTGGTAATCCACCTCTTACTGATCCAGAACCATGGCCATGGATCTGAGGTGCTGATCCTCGTCCCAGCTGCTTTCCACTCAACTATGAACCTCCCCAGCAAGAGCTGAAGGTTATTGTTTGATAGGCTAAGAGGACACTATCATGATCAACTCCTGTTACCAAGTTCAACCCCCTCCAACCTGGTTGTCCTACTGGGACCTTTTGGAGAATGACGACCCATCTCAGACAAGGGTCGGTGGATGAACGGATGTCCAGCTTTGATCATTGTCTTCTGAAGCTATGATTGCTACATTCACACATACCTGAATAGTTGGCTTTTGTGCGTCGGTCCACCTGCTGTAATTCAAGCCCAGGAATGGCGTCACGCCCAAGCTGACGCTGGTCCAGAACGACGAGTTGGAGAATAAACTGTACAGAATGTTTGAGGGTGAGGCGGGTGAGATTCGTCTGACCTTTAACTAGTCAGAAATAGGAATGCAGGGTGGGGTGCTTTTAGTTAGAAATTTCATGCCGGATAATTTAGAATTCGGTTCTCCCGGTTGAACCAGAACACTTTAATAACTGCCAGGCTGCTGTGACAGGTTCTGATGGGTCTGACTGCTTCATAAAGAATGTTGAATCATTTTTCTAAAGCCAGATAAGGAACAGCCCAGCTACCAACACCTTCTCCAAGCTCCACCTGAACCCTCAAGGTCTTGGCTGTGTCCAAATTCAAGGGCAGTGTCCTTGTGAGGACTCGTCCTACCCGGTCAGCGTAGGTTAGGTCCTTCCTTGACTACGAAGACCAGAAGTGTGCGGCTGTGAAATTAGATGGTCTAGCCTTCATTTTTATTTCTGCCTCAACCTCAGTATACAGTCATGTGAAAAAGTTTGGGCACCCCGGTAATTTCCATGATTTTCCTTTGTAAACCTTTGGTTGTTTGGATCAGAGACTTCAGTTAAAAATATCATATAGGAGACACACATGGTGATATTTGAGAAGTGAAACAAAGGGTTAACAGAAAGTGTGCAATAATTGTTTAAACAAAATTAGGCAGGTGCATAAATTTGGGCACCACAAAAAAGAAATGAACTGAATATTTAGTAGATCTTCCCTTTGCAGAAATAACAGCCTCTAAACGCTTGAAGTTGAAGGTTGAAGGTATTTTAGACATTCTTATTTACAAAGCATCTCTAGTTCATTCAGGTTTGATGGCTCTGAGCATGGACAGCTCTCTTTAACTCACACCACAGATCTTCAGTAATCTTCAGGTCTGGGGACTGAGATGGCCGTTCCAGAACGTTGGACTTGTTCCTCTGCATGATGTTGAGCAGTGCTTAGGGTCGTTGTCTTGTTGAAAGATCCAGCCCCGGTGCAGCTTCAGCTTTGTCACTGATTCCTGGACATTGGTCTCCAGAATCTGCTGAGATTGAGTGGAATCCATGCATCCAACAAGATTCCCAGTCCCTGCACTGGCCACACAGCCCCACAGCATGATGGAACCACCACCATGTTTTACTGTAGGTAGCAGGAATGCTGTGCTCTTTTTCCTCCATGCATAACGCTCCTTGTTATGCCCAAATAACTTAATTTAGTTTCATCAGTTCACAGCACCTTATTCCAAAATGAAGCTGGCTTGTCCAGATGTGCTTTAGCATAACTCACAGCGGCTCTGTTTGTGCTGTGGGTGGAGAAAAGGCTTCCACTGCATCACTCTCACATACAGCATCTCCTTGTGTAAAGTGCACCTAATAGTTGAACGATGCTCAGAGACTCCATCTGCAGCAAGATGATGTTCTTTGGTGCTGGTCTGTGGGTTGACTCTGACTGTTCTCACCATCCTTCACCTCTTATCTGAGGTTTTTCTTGGTTTACCACTTCAGACTTTAACTAGAACTGTGCCTGTGGTCTTCCATTTCCTCCGTATGTTCCAGATGATTTTTGTATCCTTTTTGTATCCTTCCTCTAAACCATGATGGGGAACAATCTTTGTTTTCAGGTCATTTGAGAGTTGTTTTGAGGTTCCCATGTTGCCACTATTCAGAGAAGATGCAAAGAGGAGAAAAACTCGCAAATGTCCGCCTTGAATATTTTTTTCCTTATTGGAATTTACCTGTGTATGTAGGTCAAGGGTCAATGCATTTTGTGTTCCAATAATTAGTGCTAAAGTTTTTCAAATCAATAAAACGCTTCATTTGTTTTAATTTGTGTACCACCAGATGTTAAAACTGTAATCCTCTCCCACTTTATCCGTCATTATTACAAGAACAAAACTCCCTCATTCATCCCACAATCAGTCGAGCTTTAAGGGTACACCAGACCCGTTCTTGAAATTGGAGGAAAATAAGGACGTATTTTAGGACAGCTTTGGAGTAGCCTTTGAATTTGGACAACCGTGTCACTTCGCTGTGACGTAATCCACCTTAACATGAAGACTTGGAAGGACACAGCCTCTGCATTTGGACATGGCTCTTGTTTTCAAATTGTTGATCTCAACTGGACTTCAATGAAAAATGAAATACCCATCTGCTTACGCCAACCATATTCAAGTTGACTGCAAATTACTAAGAATTTGTCAATTTTAACAGATTTTGAGCTCAAATTCTGTTTTGTAGCCGCGGGTCTTCCCTACTCATCCTGTCACACGAGCCTGCATACATTTCATAATTAGACTAAAAGGTTAAAACTCCATAATTCCATAAGATGATCCGAGTTGAAAACTCTGGTTGATATGTCCTCCTTCAACAAATCTTTGAAAGTTCTTGAATTTTAAGGCGGTATTTTTCCAAGACTTTTAAAGTGCTCGGAGAGGTGGAATTACTGTTTGTATGGTACGTGCAGATTATGAAAAATATCCCGGTTATTTGCTTTTGGACATATAGACACTTCCGTTATAAAAAAGATTAAAAATAAGTGAATAAAAACGTGAGTAAATCCTTAAAAAGAGTAAATATTTTGGTACGTTTCACCTTATTTTAACTGCTGTTCAGGTTTAAATTGTCACCAGTGATGGAAAACCTTGAGAGCTCACTTTGAAAGTTCTTGTGGTGAAAGAGCCCTGATGAGAACAAATGCCTAACGTGGAAAAACTAACAAACACAACCTCAAAAACAAGAAAACACGTCCTAAAACACGGATTAGACGAGTTTCTGATGCTCCAGAGAAACGAAGGACCCTGAGACCAGGACAACCCCAGGACAACACACAATCTACCAGATGGAAAAACACATTCCTGACACCTACACACGCCGTCCTCGTACGTCAGGCGTGTTTGTAATATAAAGACAGGCGAGGGCTCACACCTTCCTGCTTAATGCAATGTTTAGACAGGATTTTACATAACAGATGTGTTCCTGTGACTTGGCTTATCTGGGGCGACATTGACCTGGAGCGCTGCTGTCCCTTCACCTGGAGCAGCGCTGGCCCCGTATCTTATCACGTTAACCTGAGTTATTGTAAGGCCCTGTGTGCGCGCTGATGGTTTATGTACAGTAAGCGTGACAAATCATCCGTCAAAGCCAGCCTGGTCATTCCCTCGACATGTCGAAACATATTTGCGCCTGTAGCTGCTCCATCGTGTTTGTCTGAAAAAAGGATTAGCTGGAAATATGAGGAAACAGCCGCTGACAGTATGTAACTGCGAGGGTAGCCCGGCTTGTGTTTCACAACGCTTAATAGTGTCAGGTAATAGCGGTGAGTCATAGCTGAGAGAATGCCATCGCGTGTGTCGAGCTGTTGAGGTTGCGCCTGTGTGGGTACAATTGGAAAAACTGGTTCTTCTGAAGTCTTGTTATGACAGATATCAATAGCACAGGGATCACCAGACACAGGGGTTCCCTCCACAGCTGAAAGCAGAGCTGATTTAGTTTTTCTTGCTTTTATTTTGCCTTTTGTTTGGTATTTTTGGCTCATCGGGTTCGTGAATCACGCCGTACATTACTCATATGGGTTTGGACAGACTGTGAGCGGTACATGTTTGTCTGCGGCTTTAGTTCTGCAGAAGTGCTGTTATTGTTTTTGTTCGACATGCTAGCGCTCTGACAGCAGATCCAAAAATAACATTAAGACCATAATTATGGCTTTAACTTAAATCCCCCACCCTCTCCGCTCCCTCCTCCCATTATCCTGCTTAGCACCTGCGCTGATTTATGGTGTCAGGCTGCGTGAGGGGTTTCCAGTTGATTTAAAGCACGGCTGCTGTCAGGTTGGTGCAGGAATTTGGTCAAAACGAAACGGTTTGATTATGAAGCGCTGACTTTATGCCGTCCTGGGCCTGTTGACATTTAATCCTGGCTTTCTAGAACAATGATGAGTTTATTTGTGGTCCTCCTGGTAATGTTGGTATGTGAGGTGTGTCACTAAAGATAAATTGTCACCTCTCATACCTTCTTTCCTTCAGGACAGGGCCCGGCCCAGTTACACCTATAAATGTGTATTAGGTGTGTTTATCCAAAACATGGGAGTGTTGTGATCCGTAATAACAAACCTGACACCAGAACCATCAAATTTCAACCCAAACTATGTTTATAGTTAGATTTACTTTGGAGATTCTTTTATTCAAAGCATCTCACGATTTAGTAAGTAAGTAAATTTTATTTGTATAGCACGTATCGCAGAAAAAGAATCACAAAGTGCTTCACAAAGATCAACAAAACAAAAGATAAAGTCATCATAAAATGATCTTAAAACAAAACATCATAAAATCATTAAAAATCAGAAAACAGAAAGTCATAAAATTATAAAAATGATAAAACAAATGAAAGATGATTATAAATACAAGTTAAAAAAACGAATAAAACATAAAAGATTTAAGTAAAAGCAGTTTTAAACAAAAGGGTCTTCAGCTGCTTTCTAAAGGTGTCCAGACTGTCAGTAACACGTAAGGATGAAGGAAGTTCATTCCAGAGTCGGGGTGCAACAGCCTGGAAAGAGCCTCGACTTTTATATCTGGTCTTTGGAACTTCTAGAAGGTTCTGGTTGGTGGACCTGAGGGCTCGGGTTGGAGCATAAGGCTTTAACAGTTCAGTAACATAAGGAGGAGCTTGGCCATGTAGAGCCCTGAAGGTTCTAGTCAGGATTCTAAAGTTAATGGGTAACCAGTGCAGAGACACCAGAATAGGAGTGATGTGAGCTCTTCTGTTTGCTCCAGTTAGGAGCCTCGCTGCAGAGTTCTGGACCAACTGAAGGCGCTCAAGGGCTTTTTTGTTAAAAAACCCCAACATGCATGATTTTGGTCTGTGGGATTAAACAGGAGAACCCACCGATGCATGTGGAGAACATGCTAACTCCATGTAGAACGGCCATGGGGAGTCACGCCCATCTACTGCCTGTCTAAGGTTCCCCTACTGTCCAAAAAGAAAAATGAATGGGAGTCTATGGGCTGATAAAAGTTTGAAGTGTTCCATGGATTTCACATATGATGTCCATAATGTTTAAAGACACATTTTGATGCCAATCCAAAGGGGTTCGAATGAAGGCAACTTGACTTCTTTGGATAACCATAACCTGGATGACTGAGAACCTTTACCAACATTCTGATGCCAAAAAGCGCTTATGTTTGACAGGCAGCTTAAGTTACTTTAGGTTTTGTGTGAAAAGACGTAGAGGACTACAACCGCTCGTCTCACCAAATTTACGTCATCAAACCAAACAAGGAGAAGAGGAGAAGTTTGGTTTAGCGAGCTTTGAATTCTTCTTCCAGGGCGACAGAAGGAACGATAAACGTGGAGAAAACCAGTATAAAGCTGGTCATGTGGTCAGTAGCAGCTACGCTGGGGGAGAAGAGATTCTGCTGTGATGTCATATATGACACGTCTGATTTGCTGTCATTTTAATTACGAATTTGTACAAGTTAATAAATCTGAAATGATGTGGCATAGTTGAAACCTACATAATTATTTATCATTTACATTGAAGTAACACGTGAGATTCAGGGCGTAGGCAAAGCTGATGAGAAAATAACTTTTATAGCTCCGTTCAGACCCATGAGCCGACCAGAGGGGCTTAGGCTATTCTAGGCAGAAACATAGTTTATGTTACTAAACTAGTCCGCTGTTAGCTAACTCTGGTCGCTCATAGGACCAAATAATGTCTAGAGTTTTTAAAAAACATCAATGTATCTTCAAAAAGACACAAGATGATCCAGTGAAGTTTATATCGATATAAATCTATTTAATAACATATATTTAATAACATATATTTAATAACGCGTCTGGCTGATCGTGCGCTGATAAAACTTACAGAAAGTTGTTTTGTAGCTTCATAAATCACTGAGTTAAGGTTCTGCTCCTAACTTTCCTCTCAGCTTTGTGTTTTATTTTTATCTTTTGGGGCCGTTGGTGTTCTAGCGAGTCTTTTCACCGTGACTGATCGTTTTGTTTTTCCTGTTTGTGTGAAGAGACGGTTTCATTATGAAGACGTGACTTACTTGAATTGAAGACACCAGTTGGAACTCCCTAAGTTGTACTCCACCCTACTACCTTTGGAATGTTCCTTGTACATGTATACCTCACGCATAGTATGTATTTATCAGGATGCTTTTGGAAATACAGACAAGGAAGCTGTGTTTGAGTTATATATGTTCATGTATTTTATTTTAGCTTATAAATTGAATAAAATATTTAACTTCATGGTGGTGAAATGTCCCTGCGACCCTGCGTGGATACACGGGTATAGAGAATGGATGGATGGATGGTGAAACGTGCATCATCGGAGGTTAATGCATTGATGGCGTTGGGATTGGGTTAACGTTGGCAGCAGGAAATGAGCGCCTAGCAACGTCACGGTTACCTTCATACTGCACAGCAAATTTAAAAGTGTTAATTTTGGGGTGTTGGTCCAATTTAACACTAAGAGTTGTTAATTGGACACTAAAGAGTTATATAAGCCGGGAACCATCCGGACGAGCCCCCATTTATGTTACGAACCCCTTTGCTAGGCTCTCTAGGAGTTCGGGGGTCAGCAACATAAACAAGATGAGTCAAGTTTAATATATAAAACAAGCTTTTATTTTGAAAGTCTCAGCAAATATTCCAGTAGGATAAAACAACTTCAGCACACTAAAGAGGGGGAGCTAGGATCAGAAGCCCAACAACATCAAGCGTTACTCGGGAGGAGTTCTAATTTTTATGCGTAACACGTCCGTCTCGGCTGAACGTTCGTTTCTTTCTCCATCCTTTTCTCTCCCTCTGGTTCAGCTTCAGCTCCTCTGTGGTCTTCTCTGGTCATTCTTTTGGCTTCTCAGTCTCTCCTTCAAGTAAACGAAAGTTATTACAGAGAACGGTTACATAAACTAAGAACCATGCCTCCTCGGCAACAAAGAGGGGTTTAAGAAAACCCTCGTCCTACGTTCCATCAATATGCATAACTGGGTAACCGTTCAGTTAACAAGATCCACCAGCGCATTGGTCGGTTGTATTGCCATGTTAAAGCGCTCTATGAATAAAGAGGTGTGTTATGGTATATAGTTGATACGTAACACTGACATGAGAGTTAAACCAGAGTGTTAAAAAGGAGTGTTTCCTAATCGACTCTGTAGGTGTCATTTTGGACAAAATAACTCCTGAAACTTATATAATAGTATAAACACTAGTGTTAGGAGTTACTATATTAACTCTAACACCAGTGTTAAATGGTCAACTCCAGAAGAGTTGGTTTTTGACACTAAATCAGAGTTAACTCTCCAAAAAGAGTTAAATTAACTCTTTCTGGTGTGGACCCATAGAGACACTTTAAAAGTGTTGAAATCAACTCTGACAGTGTTAATTTGAGCATGCTGAATTTTCTGTGGAGGTTTTCCACGTTTGCTTCAATCCAACAACATCCTAGTCGTTCTGGTGTTGCAGCAACATGAAACATTTTAAATGTTCTGAGGGGATTCCGCTGTTTGATATTCAGTTCCTACTTTTGGGAAGAATCCTGGAGGGATTTTAGTGTAAAATCATCCAAACACTTCAGAGGAACAAAGTCAGACAGAAACTAAAGAACTGAACCTTTTATCTGTAACTTGGATGTGTTTCTTAGAGTTGCTCTGACTAAGCCGCTGACCTGCTGTAGGTTGTGTGTATAAATTTATCGTTTTAGTCAAATTTTAATTCACTGGAAGTGTTCTTTGGTTCACAGAAACGAGAGTGGGAGAGTTACTGGAAAACACATTTCTAGTAATCAAAGTTTGGACTGAGTTTACTCAAACTGGATCACAAATAGTAGCAAGAAAAGGCCCAGATGTCCCAGGTAGCCATTCACCCATATCATCACACGAGGATAAACAATTCTCTTTAAAATGACCAAGAATAAACAGACTATCTGTTGTTGATTAAACCTGAACACAATGTTTTCTACAGGACTTCACGTTGTACACGTAGTTCCTGTGTTGTTAAAATGAGTCCGACGTTTAGCAGACAGAAGAAACGAAATATCTCTGAGTGCTGGGAAGTTTATCCCTTTTGTCAAAGGTCAACCAAGGTTGTGTTCTTTTAGGATTTATTTAATGAAATATGTTTTAATGGTTGAAATTGTAGAGATCCACAGAGACATTTATGTGCTTTCCCCCTGACTACATGGGATCTGGTGGCGTTTGCCTACGACAAATGAAAACCTGCCATATAGTCACTAAAACAAGAGAAACTGATTTTTCCAAAAACACGATTTTCTTATTCTAAAGCAAAATTATGATGATTTGTGTCTCTTTCAGACCATAGATTTCCTGAAATGTTTCAAATATTTTCATTTATCCTTAAAAATCCGAGGTAATAAAAGAACGTGTGGAATTAAGATGTTACACGAACTTCGGTGAAACGGGTTCCTGACAGATCTTTATTCTTCTAGGAAAATAGAAAGTGTCAAATTCTTATTATGTGAAAAAAGATAATTAGATCAATAACTGATATCAGTTTGGTTCCTGCTGAATAAAACATCACTCCATCATGAATATTACTTAATAATGTACATTTATATGTCTGTGTCCTTTATGCTGTTTCTTTTTGGGAACTCAATGTTTCTATTTTTATTTGTTATTCTTATTGCTGAAGGTTACAATAATAGCCTGCTACCTTTGTGTATTACCTGTATTCTTTTGATCTATTCTCTAAGCATATGTGCTGCTTTAGAGTGATAATGTGTAGTTTTTACCATTAATCTCTGGAAATATCCATCAAAATGTTGCTGAAAATGAATAAAATGATGTTGGCGGTTTCGTAACAAATAACCATAAAAATCAGGTCTAAAATACACGGGAGCGGGTCTATGGTCTCTGGCGGACGCCATGTTTCCTTCTACATCCTGCGCCTGCTGATGACATCACACTAGATGATTGGCTGGACGTTCGACTTACAGAAGTTACGTTACCACGTTTGAAAACATTTAGAAACTGCTAAACTCTGTCTAAAACCTATGTGAAAGAGCAGAATCAAAAAAGAGATGCACTATATTTTGGCCAAGTGGTGTTACCGTAGTGTGACATCATCAGCAGGCGCAGGACCCCGAGCAGATCCAGAACCTACCCCGCCAGAAAACTAGCATCAGCGTTGCATTCTCTCCATGGAATTAACTGAAGGACTATCAAAGTCTGACGAGTCACGCCGAGATCGCAGCTTTCTGCTCCACAGGTAACATTTACAGTATCTTTTTTTTAAACTAGCAACAGTCACAGTGATATAGTGGAAAAAGTACCCTGAAATGTATGTACGGCCCCCTATCGCCAGGAAATTACACACTGTCACATTAACGAGTGAATTTCCACACTGTGGGACTAATGAAGTCTTGTCTTCTTCTTCTTTTTCTTCTAATGAATCATTATGGTTAGAATGAATTGTTTATGTTTTATTAGGCTCCGCCTTCATGTCCATTTAGGTCATTCTTGGCAACAAAAGCAGAAATAAAACAACAAGGTTAGGAGACTAACTCAATCTTGTTTTTAGAACCTGTTTTTTGCATCAGAGTTTTTTGTTTATCTGGATTTATTGTGATGGTAAAATTTGAGCCTGTTGGTTTTTCATCACACAGTTTAGAAAAACAAACAAACGCTGACCAAGTCAGCTGAAAAATAACATTTGAGCTCAAATTCTCATATTATTCACTGTTTTAATCGTTTAGGTTTAATAAACCTAAACAGAATTTCTCGTTAATCTGCTCCATACTCCTTTGATCAAAGATGTTCCACTTTGACGTCAAAGTTCTGAATGAAATAAAAACACAAACACTCGTGCTGGTTTCTCAGCCTCCCTGTTTTGCTCACAGCCGGGTGCTTCAGGAACAATCCGAGATACCAACAATGTTATCAGACTTTCCCTTCTCACCTCCATCTGCACATTCAGTAAATCAGCTGCAGTTTCTGCTGCCTATCAGCTCCACTCATCGCTTCTTTCTGCTTTAGCCGGCTTTCCAAGCATGCAACAATAACGTGCCAGCAGATGCGGGCATCTTCTGCCAGTTCAGAGGCCTGGCACGCTCAGCGAGGCGGGTGACGTCACAGAGGCGGGGCCGTCGATCTGATCGGAGTGGCGATCAGATGTTTGTCTTTAAGCTTCAAACGGGCGGCTTTCTGCATCACATGAAGTATGTTTGTCTCTTTAAAGCCCATATCTCACCCCGACATCTTAAGAGGCGTTTTCTTTGTTGCATTGATTTTGAACTAAAACATTAAACATTGTTTTGTGTTTGAGTTACCGGGCCGGATTCCATTTCACTTTGCTCTACCTTTACGTTTGGCGTGTTCCAAATCTTTTTCCTGATCTAGAGGAGGGATGAAGAGTAGAACCTAAAAGAGATTTTTCAAAAGGGAAAAAATCAAAGATTCTTGAAAAACAGTGAGGCAGAATTTTACATATGTTTATTTTATTTGGCAGATGCTTTTCTCCAAAGTGACGTACCAACGCAGTTATCAATGCACCTAAGGCCCGCTTCACACGGCAGGATTTCTAAACTGTCTTAAACATGAGAGACCACACATGTGGACATGAGAAATCATCATTTATCAATTTATCAGTTTTGGTCCTACAGTGTGTGATGTGCAGCTGAAACGAAACACTAATCACAAACTGATTCACACTACAACATTACTCAATCCATCCATTATGGGGTTCCATCCATCCATCCATCCATTGTCTTCCGCTTATCCGGAGTCGGGTCGTGGGGGCAGCAGCCTAAGCAGAGAGGCCCAGACTTCCCTCTCCCCAGCCACTTGGGCCAGCTCCTCCGGGGGAATCCCAAGGCGTTCCCAGGCCAGCCGAGAGACATGATCTCTCCAGCGTGTCCTGGGTCTTCCTTTGGGTCTCCTCCCGGTTGGACGTGCCCGGAAAACCTCACCAGGGAGGCGTCCAGGAGGCATCCTAATCAGATGCCCGAGCCACCTCAACTGGCATCCATCCAAGTTTATTTATGTAGCGCTTTACACAGCCCAAAGGTGACCAAAATGCTTTATTATTATTATAAAATGCTTTACATTAAAACATCAAAATAGAAAATGATGTCACAGAATTGCTTAGTACAGCATGAGACATCAAAACATTAATGAAGTGTTGAACAACCACCAAACAACATAGTCAACTCCTAAGAGTTAGAAGCCTGTATGAAAGGATAAGTTCTGAAACAAGACACTTGGCAGTTTTGGCTTGCTTTTAGCACCCCTAGTGTTCGTTAGAAAACCAAAAGTGAAACTTATCTCCTCGCTGTGCGTTTTTTCTTTTTAACACCTTAATCTAACTGCTGAAATGTCTCCTCAGCCTTCATTAGTGTCTACAGGAGCGGTTCATCATATGGCCTTGTCCACACGTAGCCGTTTTTTAAAAAAAATGAACATCCGCCCTCCCAAAAAAATAGCGTCCACACCACCTCGTTTTTAGAAAAAACTCCATCCACACGTAAGCGCATAAGTGCATTGTTAAGCACATTCATAGGCATGCCAGACCTGTAGGTGGCAGTAGTTCCCCTGAATCCTATCCATATCTTCTTTCTGCTCAACTTCAAATAAACATACAACATGGCACCTAGCTCGCTTGTGTGGACCGATAAGGAGGTAGAGTTGCTCTTAAATGTAGTTTTGGAGAATAAAGTCAACAAGCGTCAAAAAGCGCTTGGACGATTGATAACGCGAGCACAGCTCTGAGGGCGTCCATGTTGTAGCGTAAACACAGGTCACACATGGGCCGGCAGCATTTTTGTCGTAGACAGTGACGTTGTGAAACCTAAGACTCCGGTTTTTTCTGTTCACACAGAAACGCTGAAAACAGAGAAAACGCAAATCTTCACTTTGGCCGGAGTTTTAAAAAGATTCGTTTTTGTTGCGTAAATCTGCGTTTTGTGTGGATGACAGGCCGAATCGTAGAAAAATATCTACGTGTGGACAGGGCCTAAATCAAACAAATCAGCTGTGTTCAAGATCTAAAACATGCTGGAAGCAGACTGCAGCACCAGACATGTCAGCTGAATTTGTTACTAAGTCCAGCGGGTGGCGGACCGCCACTCTGAAGTTGCAAGTGCGGTATTGTGGCCACAGAGGGCGGTGGGGGTCTGACTGACACTTCATCAACCCTGGCTCAAGAAAATGATTCAAAAATATGAAAAACTTGCATAATATGGCTTTAATGTGCTGAGGAAGAAGCCCGGATCCATCCGACCACCTCCCGCTCAATCCTACCCTAGAACTTCTCCCACTGGAGCAGGCACTCATTCCGAACTCAGACGTAGCATCCCACCATTTTTCCAATCGCTGATTCATAATCAGTTATACACTCACAAGGAAGTGTCTGCTTACAAAAGTACCTTTTTAATTTTCACTTCCTGTTTCCTTGTAGCACACTGCACATTTCTCAAGATGACGATCTGGCTTTGAGTTTGTTCAAACGAGCATCTTTTAGGTTGCTAAAGGCGTGTTTCTGCTGTGATGATTGTAAACAAAGGCGTCTCCTGTTTATTACCCAGCTCTGCTTTGTTGGTTTAATTGATGTAATAGAAAGACACAAATACTCGACCTGCCAAGTATTTTTAAAAGGACCTGCCCTTCTTTTTAAAGCAGTTTGTATAAAGGACTTCCAGATCATAAACCACATGAAACGTCTATGAGATCAAACCCGAGTAGGATGGAGTAAAAAAACAAACAATCCTGCGTGGTGAGATGAAACAAAATAAAACAGATTATTTAACAACATATCAGAATCAAACAAATACTCCAGTAAGTACTTTAGCACCATGTTATTTTCTCCATGTTTTACGTGGTTGTGGATCTTTCAACCGAACAGCGTTCGTGTCGCCATGTGAATCAGGAGAGAGGGTGAGGATAGGGTGAGGATAGGGTGAGGAGTTCAGACATCAGGGAGAGACTCGGAGTAGAGCCGCTGCTCCTCCAGGTTGAGAGGAGCCAGCTGAGGTGGTTCAGGCATCTGGTCAGGATGCCTCCTGATTCTGGCATGTCCTGGCAGAAGGCCCCGGGCTGGGCCATGCTAACCAGGGAACACCTTGGGATCTCACTGGTGGAGCTGGTTCTCTGCTGGGGCTGCTGCCCCATGACCAGGCCTGGATCAGTGGACAAAAACAAACTAATAAATGATCAGAAATGTTAAATTCCTTTATTTTTTCCTGTGGGCCAATGGATGTGAGGAGTTGTGTCTCTGATGGGATTTAAACTGTAGATGGAGAAAATGTTAGTGGGGATGAAGAGCAGCATTTGTGAGTCTTGCAGGATGAAAACTTTGCAAGACAGAATTCATTCTAAAACAGTTATTTCATCTGTCTGGTGCTCACTCTAATCCTTCTTAACACTGTTCAATGACTTTAGGAGCCAATAAATCTACAGGAGCTGTCCAGACTACTCACCACATTTGGAAACTTTTCCACAGAAGCAGAAAAGGAGAAAAGGGTTTATGTAGAGCATCATTCCAGATAGAAATCACAAGGAACTTCAAAAGTGCAATAAAACATTAAAAACTGAAAATATAGAAAATAAAGAAACACACATTCTAACTTGAGTTTTTGGTGATAAAACAATGAAAATATTGTTGTAAATTTTATACTTTAATTTCATAAAATTGCCTTATATTTTCTGTGCTTTAAAATCAAAATATTATTATATTATTTCAATATTTAAAATTCAATTCAGTTTATTTATATAGAACCAAATAACAGCAAGAGTCGTTTCAAGGCACTTCACAAAGTAAAGGTTCCAATTGAACCTACTTATGAGTTCATTAAGTCAATTAGTCTAAAGTTCCCTATATAAGGAACCCAGCAGGTTGCATCAAGTCACTGACTTGTTGTGTCAGAGCCTTTACAGCAACCCCCGGCCCATACTAAGCAAGCATGTAGCGACAGTGGAGAGGAAAACTCCTTTTACAGTTTTTTTCCATTGCTAAAATGCGTTTGTCGAAACTGTACGTTTCTTTCAAAACTGTACACACAAAACCCCAAACATCACACACAAATTGCTAAACCCTGGCATCCCTTTGCAAAACAACTCTGCCATCAAATCTCATAACATGTTAACAAAATGGAACATGTGTTTTCATTTGGTAAACACAGCCATATTTTCACATGACACACACATACCATTCATTGAATAAACACAAGTAGCATTTGGCAGAACACTACCAAGCATGGAAAGAACACTGAAGAGCAAAACTGAAAACACAGTTAGAGAAATGGAACACACTGAATCTACTACAATGCCCACTTCTCTCATAGACAAACATTAGACACACACAAATTTAGAGACAAAACACTTTATTTTTAAACCCCCACCCCCTCTCCCATTCAAGCATATTCATGGGGCATCATGCCTCCGGTCTCTGTCTGGCCAGAGGGCCTCGTCAACATCACAGGCGATGTCCTCCTGGTCCAAACAGCGCAGGAAGTACCGCCTCGAGTGCCTCATGAAGCCCTGACAGGCCTCAAAGGCCACATCTCCACAAGCCTCCTCCATGGCTTGAAGCAGTGGGACCTGGCTCTGTGGATTCCTTTCGTACACCTTCCACCTCCAGGCTGAGGAAAAACTCCTCAATGGGATTGAGGAAGGGGGAATAAGGTGGAAGGTATAAAACGGAAAACCGTGGGTGGTCCTGAAACCACTCATGCACCTGGGCAGCCTTGTGGAAACTTACATTGTCCCAAATGATTAGTTGACCCGCTGTGGGTTATCTATGTCATCAGGTTGAACAAGCACATCATACAGGCCATTTAGGAATTCCAGTCGCAGGGCTGTGTTGTATGCCCCTAGGTGGGCATGTCGGTGTAGGATGCCATGGTGGTTCATGGCCGCACACATAGTGACGTTGCCACCATGCAGGCCTGGGACCTCGATTATGGCTCGCTGGCCAATCACATTTCCCTGATTGCAAATTGCTCACCAGACCCAAAAGTTTAGAGATTTGAATATTTGTGTGTTGTTGATTGAAGCTTTGAGGATTTATGTGAGAAGTGTGTGTAAACCTGATAATTGTGTGCTGTGTTTTGACAGCAAGGTAATGTGAAATTGACATCAGAGTGTAAAGGAGGAAAATCAGAGTTCTAATATGATAATGATATCTTGAGTAGTGATAAATTGAGTCAAGCGATTGGGAACAGAAGTAGAGGTTGTGAAAATCGTGCCTCAATTTTGCTTTTTGAGTTTTAGCAATTGAAAAAAACTGTAACCGGAGCGCTTGACAAACTGTTCAGAAGAAGGGCGAGTCGGTTCATCACCATCTTCTCAGGTGAACAGAGGCGTGGCGCTGGCGTGGCCCTGATCAGAACCCAAATTAGCAAATTAACTTAAATTGTTTTTGTGTTTGTGCAGCCTCATTGTCTCTGTAAGCACGTATCATCCCTCAGAGAAATAGTTTCAACGTGAGGTGGCATTTAAACGTTTTACATAATATGAAAAGACGTTTAGTTAGTTCTCAGTAAACTTCTTTCACTTTGAGATTAAAGTTTTGTCTGTCGAGTTTGTCAGATTGTAATTCTGGCAGCAAATTAACCTTCATCTTTTCAACCTGACACTTCAGTTTCTTAATTTTTGTAAAAAATGTTGCAGATAAAACATTACCTGCTCTAGGGCTATCGAATATATTAGTATTGTAATATTCTATCTAATCCTATGTGGATTAATCAAATATTCTATTTGATGACGTTTCAAATGAAACGACTGTGATGTGATCTGCTGCTAAAATATGAAAAAGAGTTATGATGCAGAAATGTCAGACTCTTATTATAAAAGGCTCAATTATATGTAATAAATTGGTGTCTCGTTCCCTCATGCTACGGAAGCCCTGGAAGGCAACGGAAATTTTTTTTTCTTGTTGCACTGTTTAAAGTTTTCATTTATTTATTTATTTTTGCTCAACCCAGAGAGGCAAACGGGAAAAAAAACATAATTTCCCTTGTGCCATTGTTTTGTTGCCTTTCAGGGCTTCCGTATATTTCCCATCTGATATTTATAGTTAGCGTGGAATAAAATTCACCTGTACTTCAGTAACATTTTAGGTTTGTATTAAAATCACTCATCCTAGTCAAAATCATCATCATCAAATTTATTTATATAGCACGTTAAATGCAAACAATGCTGCCCAAAGTGCTTAACAAAAAATAAAAATACAATAAAATGACAACAGTCAATTAAAAACATAAAATAAAAACAAAAACTAAAATCAGACATTAAAAGATAAAAAACAGGATCACCCAGTCAACCCAAGGTGTTAAAAGCTTTCGAATGTAAAAAAACAAACAAATAAAACAATGTAAATATACCCACAGTTAAACTATGATCAGTAGAATTTCATGTAGCCTCCACTGTGGACCTTGGCCCTTTGGCACAATTTGAGAGAAATATTGTTATCAATCTTGGTGTAAAAATTGATTCCTCACTGAAATTTGATGCTCAAATTAACATGGTAGTACGTTCCAGTTGTATTCATTTGAGACGCCTGGCTAAGATCAAGCCCCTGCTGTCCAGGGAGCATTTACAGTCTGTTATTCATGCCTTTGTCCTGTCCAGACTCGACTACTGCAATGCACTGTAATCCGGTCTGAGTCAGAGTGCGATTTGATCGCCTACAGCTGGTCCAAAACTCAGCTGCTAGGTTTTTGACAGGAACAAGACGCCATGACCATATTACACCGGTCTTGGCGAAACTACACTGGCTTCCCATGCAGTACAGAGCAAAGTTTAAAGTGCTGATTCTTGCTTTTAGGGCTCTTCACAGTACTGCTCCTGCCTATTTATCAGCATTACTACATAGGCATGTCCCCACCCGCTCTCTACGCTCTGTTGACCAGGAATTATTGGTGGTCCCTCGTTCCAGGTGCAAATCAAGGGGAGATCGTGCATTCGCGGTCCTTGCACCATCCTAATGGAATGGTCTACCTCTGACTGTTAGGCTGGCGCCTTCCCTTCAGATTTTTAAGTCCCGTCTGAAGGCCCATTATTATGTCCAGGCATTTTCTCCATTGGGGTCTTGATTTTATTGTTGTTGGTTTTTTCTATCTGTTTTTATGCTGTTTTTATTATGTTTTTACTATGTTTTTTTTTATTTTCATTTTTATTTTATTGTGTCTTTTAATGCAATAGCTTTTTAGGGCAGCAGTAGCTCAGGAGGTAGAGCGGGTTGTCCAGTAATCGGAAGGTTGCAGGTTCGATCCCGGCTCTGGCCAGAGAATGCTGCTGTGTGTCCTTGGGCAAGACACTTAACCCGCCTTGCCTGCTGGTGGTGGTCGGAGGGACTGGTGGCGCCAGTGCTCGGCAGCCTCGCCTCTGTCAGTGCGCCCCAGGGCAGCTGTAGCTACATCGTAGCTCATCCCCACCAGCGTATGAATGTGTGTGTGTGAATGGGTGGATGACTGATTGTGTTGTGAAGCGCCTTGGGGGGTTGTAGAACACTAAGAAGGCGCTATACAAATACAGGCCATTTACCATTTACCATTTTAGTGTGGTGTCCAGCACCTTGGGTTTCTCCTAAAGGTTGTGGAAGGTGCTCTATAAATTAATAAATGAATGAATGAAATGAATAAATGAATGTATTTCATTAACATGTTCAGTAAGCTACTGGGAACGCTAATCACATTTAATTTCTACTTCTAATAATGTAATGGTGGCATAGCTATTGTATTTCGTACAGGTTGGCGATAATCCAAAATTATATCCAAAGATAGAAGCGTTTGTAAATTACATGCTACAATGACTTGCCATAGACCCGCTGCAGTGTTGAGCAGACTCATTGCAGCAACCTGGCTCCAGGTAGCTGCTACGAGTCTGCCCCATACCACTGCAGGCTGCAGACATCTACAAATAAACGGGATGGTGGGGATTTTCCTTCTGCTTGTAGAGTTTACTCATTCTTAGTTTAGTTTTTTCAGAACCCCACTTGATCGTGAGTGTGCTACCCGCTAGCATTAGCGTTAGCTAATCTGCTCTTAGTTCACTTTTGATCCCAAACTTTGGACCGTTTCTGCCTTTTACAATGGTCTCTGCTGGTTTCTCTATTTTCCTCCACAGCACCTAGATTACCACACAGTGCACCAGTAAAATGTGTTTAGGTTGCGGTGTGCACATTTAATGAAGCCTCGAATCAGTAAAAAATGATTCGATGAATTTCATGAATTGAACCATTGGAATTATTCGATGATTCGTTTCAGCCCTGCCTGTGAACTTGTTCTAATCTTTTGTCTAATCCCCAAAACCTAAACACATCTACAGCAGCAGTGCTGAGGCCTTAACAGAAGCATCTCATCAGGTTTTGCTACTGGAAGGAAGCTGAACTTACCCTGGTTTGTTTTTATAACTCATTAATGTTGCCATATGATGGTATAAACCTGCTTCAGGTGAGGTTTATGGGGTGAAATGACATGAAAAACACATCATTTGAAAACCAAATCAATGCAAATTTTCCAGCTGTTTTCTAGCTGCAGTAAAACAAAAACACACAATTCCCGCGGAGCAGCGGCAGCAGCGTGCGTGAGAGATTCTCACACTCGCTTTAACGATCTGCGGTCTCACATCAGATTAATCTTATCAGATCTGCGCTCCAGTCGTTCTGTATAAACATCCAAGATAATCTAAGTGTGTGGTGCGTGTTTGTGCAGACACGCACAAACAGGCGCTGGCGTTGGTCTGCAGACTGTGCGGTTGCATGTTTACATAGGATGAGTGTACGAACAGGAGCTGAGGTTGGAGCACAAGCGGGGCTGTAAATGTGAACTGGCAGATTGTTGCTGCAGGGCAGCAGGACTGTGAGTGACACCTGAGTCTGTCTCTCAGGTGTGATCGTCTGGGCCAGGTGTTTAATTCCACATAGTTCTGAGCAGCGCCTGCGTCACAACTCAAACTCTGTCTTAATCCTGTTGGTATTTGCACAATATTTTTTCCTACAAGGCAAATATCTTTAAGCTTTTCACTCCAAATGTTTTCAGCTGAGAGGCAGCAGATCATTTTATCTCATTTCTGAATTCACACGACAGTCCTGACTTGTTTTTCCTTCGTTTGAATGGAGAAAATAAAAAGGTTCTTTAGGAGCGGTCTCGTTGCCACGAATGCTGGCGGAGTTTGTTTTACATTTTCATTTTAAAATGACCAAAATGAGCTAATTCATGCATCATTTTAAAAACATGAAAATTATATTAAAGAGGTCCTTCACTGAGAAACCATTTTTTATTTTTGAAAATAACTGAGTGTTTCATGCAGGCTGAACATGAAAATAGTCTCCTCCACCTATCTCCTGCATTAGCTTCTGATAGAAAATAGACTCTAGGTGAAACTCTAGGATTAGAAAATCCTGACAGATCTACGTCACACTGTCACTGAACATTCATGGACTCACCCATCTGGACTCACGACGGGGAAGGCTGTTGTTGGTTTAACGTCCAGGAAACAGCAGAGAACGTCTGGGCTAGTAGAAGCTAACCGTTAGCATTAGCAACTCCACCACACAGCAGAACTCCTCCAGGCTTGTGTTAGGGCCTGGAATATACTTCAGATCCTGTCCTCTGAAGTTACGTTCTCCTCTAGCCGAGATCTCTGCACTGAAACAGGCGCACCGGAGCTTTTTTCCCCAGAGTACGACTAACAAGACATTCATTCCTACTAGAGACCACTGCAGATGTATTAAAAATATGAGCGAAGGACCTCTTTACCTGATGAAAGTTTTTTCACTGAGGTGATCTTCAGACGACAGGATCTGGAGTCTTATTTCCTGATATGTGGACATCTCTCCTCTGATTGGCTAACAGCAACACGACTCTACCACTGACTCTGTTTGCTCTGCAACGTTGATGTTTTATCTCCACAAATAACACAAGCCTGGAGGAGTTCTGCTGTGTGTTGGAGTTGCTAATGCTAACGGTTAGCTTCTACTTTCTGGGCAATGGTGACAGAGGAGTTAAGTGCCCACCCCATCACTGGAGGGTTGCAGGTTTGCATCCCATCTGTTGCAGTTGTTGTGTCCTTGGGCAAGAAACTTAAAGGGATATTCCATCCCTAAGTGAAATTTGGTCTATTTGTTTTATTTTACCGCTGTGTTATATCCATGTGCCTTGCAGCGGCGGGTTACAGCGGTGCTTTGTCGTGATGTAGTCCCAAGTCTAAATCGGCTCCTGCAAATCCGTAGTGTTACTTCACAGCAACAGCGACAGGCAGTGGTCCTACCACAGTGTTTTAGTCATATCTGAGGTCTGGACTTTGAAGGAGCCATTGCAACGCCCCAATCCTTCCCCTTTTAAGCCAATCTGTTATCCCAGTTCTCCCAGTTTGGTCCAACCTTTGCCTGTCAGACAGACCCACACTTAGATAAGTTGAAGGTCAAGTCAGTGAGTCCTGTGGCTGCAGGAGCAGCACAAATCATCCGCTCTCCGCCTCAGCGCTGACAGCTGGTATGAGAGAGAAGAGGTTATCTCCTGCAACATCTCCAAACAAGCCTTTCTAATTGTCCTGTCTTGAACTTTAACGTTTAACCTGCTGCATGATGGCCTGTAAAAATCAGCTTTCATGTTTCTATCATTTCTCCAAGCTTTGACCTCTGACCTTTGGATGAATTTGCTGGGGCAGCCACCCCTGGGAAGATTGACAGTGTGAATAATCTTTCTGTACAAGAATGGATTGTTTAGAAATGACCTTTAACCCTTCCCAGATTCCTTTATCGCCATTTAACAGCTGGTAAGAAACAACTCTTTATAGAAACTGTTGCCTTTGATTTGTAGCTTTATGTTAACACACGCCTGTATGCTCCAGACCAGCAGCCTCTAGAGAAGAGTTTGTCCTGATGATGACCAGCTCATCAGATCCATCCGAGCAGCACCCGGATGTTAAATCTGAGGTGTCTAATCCACTAAATGTACGTCACCATAATTCCGATAACAAAATATGCATCTGAAATATCCTCACACACCTCAGCTGGTGATTGACACAACTGCATCACAGCAGTTACGTCAAAAATATGAAGCCTTTGGAAGTTGCGTAAACTCATTCCTGTTGCCTCACCTTCCTTTAACCCAGTCATTCCTAGTCCTGGAGTGCTGGTATCCAGCATGTTTTAGTGGTTTCTCTGCTCCGACACCCTTGATTTAGTGGTTGAATCACCTGCAGCAGCTCATCAGGCTCTGCAGAAGCCTGTTAGTCACCTGCTGATTGAAACCAGGTGTTAAAGCTAAAACATGCTGGATACCAGTCCTCCAGGACCAGGGCTGGGAACCGCGGCTCTAGCTACTCAGTTC
>SSNS01000177.1:1068989-1081489 GCA_006937985.1 Aphyosemion australe | reverse complement strand
GTCGTCCCAGGTTATCCTCGGGTCAGAGGTCAGCAAACCACTCTCAGGAGCTAAAAGAAGAGCTGTCATGATAATTAGGATGAATGATTTGAAAGGCCTTAAGCCTGACTGTGACTGCACGCAACCGCGGCTGCTTTCATCTCTGAGAAACGGGTCGGTGGCGTTTGGTTTAATGAACTTCATTTCACAAGTCAGGACACAAATCTAGTGTTGTGTTTGGACTATAATCAGCTCTCGAGAAGAGTTTAATCGGTTGAAAGGAAACGGTTTTGGATTTGAAGGACATCTCTTCTACATATTAAAGTATCTGGACAGATTTGAATGAAACACTCTAAAAGTTATCAGAGGATGTAGCGTCCATGTCAGCGTGGCCAGCACGAATACTCAACGCTGTAAACATTAAAAAAATACCTTCATTATATCCAAACCAGTATTTTATCTGATATCTTTCTAAACGACCGTCCTCTCCTCAGCCATTCCTACCAGCTCGGCTAATCCCGAGTTAGAATCACTCCCGTCACTTCGGGGTCGGCCTCGGAGTCTCCCATTAGCAGGACATGCCTCTAACACATTTTCCAGGATGCATCAAGGAAACATCCTCACCCAATCAATCAATCAAACTTTATTTGTATAGCGCCTTTCACTGCCTTTGCAGGAGCCCAAGGCACTGAACATAAATACTATAAAAAGATAAAAGAAGAAGCTAATCAGAAAGGGTTAAAAAGGGATAAAACAAAATTAAATTACATAAAAGCCAAACGATAAAAGTGAGTCTTCAAGCGACTTTTAAAAACCTGCAGTGCTGGAGATTGCTTCTCATCAGACGGTAGGTCATTCCACAGAGTAGGGGCCATAACTGAAAAGGCCCTCTGCACCTGTACCTGGCACCGCCAACAACCCCTGCTCAGCAGAGCGAAGAGGCCGGGATGGCACATGATGTTTCAACAATGCAGCCAGATAAGGGGGAGCACTACCCTGTAAAGACCGATAGACATACAGCAAGATCTTAAACTTAACCCGATAACACACAGTAACCAATGTAATGAGGTCAACACAGGAGTAATGTGTTCTCTTTTTCCCGTCCCAGTCGAAAGCCTAGCTGCTGAGTTCTGGACTGCAGCCGCTTCAATGTCCGAACCGCCTCAGCTCGCTCCTTCTGATGTGGAGGAGCTGCAGCTCCATCTCGGATGCCGGAGCTCTTCATGGGGGAGGAAACTCGATTTGGTCACTTGTTCTTTTGGTCGTTGCCCAAAGCTCACGACCATCGGTTGGAATGTTGATTTAGTTGTAAACTGAACCCCCAATCACAGAGTAGGCTATCCAACTTCTGTAGAGTTATTAGATCAACACACTAAATGCTAGCGTTTTATTTTGCAACTTTACAATCTTTTTCTTACTTCAGGAAATGCTGTAATGAAATCATCAGACGATCAGATGCCCTATCCCACTCCTGACACCAGTGTCGTATTCAACGTCTCACCTGACAGGATGGCAGCGTTTTCTACATAATAACCAGAAATAAGAGCAGATAGTGACACAGAACTGTTTATTAAATAGGAAAAACCTTTTTTCCCTACTCCACACCTGCCTTAAAGGTGGAATCTGGAACACCACAGCGACATCTAGTGTGTGGAGGTCGTAGCTGCAACAACAGAACAAGGTTTCCAGCCGTCGGGATGCCAGGTTCTCTGTCGATACGTGAAGTGAGCAGCAGCTCCGTGTCCATGACGACCTAAATTCACTGGTTTTAGATCTTTGATGGTCGCTCCTCTTCTGAGAAGGATAACGACATCTTCTGGGCTCAGAAGCAGCTGCTTGACTTGCTGAGTCCGCCATTTTCCACAGAGCCAGCCTCGCTGTGCTGAGTGGACTGTTTACCGTATTTGGAAACCCGCGATGGTGCCCTCTAGTGGCTGGTAGATGTAAACCTAAACCCAGTGTCGTCAAAATAAATATTGGATTATGTTTTAATTCAAGTGCAGCTTTTAAAGGAAATACTGTAGCTTCATTCTGCAGTAGGGATGTAACGATTCACTCAAGCCCCAATTTGATTCGATTGCTGATTTTAAATTCACGATTTTTTACGATTTTTCACAACAAAATAAATTTCAGTTATTTCATGGCAAAATAAATAATTTTTTTAAATTACCCTCTAGTCCTTGTTTCTTTCTTTTGTCGTTCTAACAAAACTTAACACTGAACAAAGTAATAGCGGTAATAAAAGATGAGACGGAAATGGTCACAAATCTTTTTATGCTCAAAAACAGTTTTATTAGTTTGAATGTCATCTGCATTTATGGCCGTTGTGCATCGATTTTCTTTTTTCTACAACAATGGATATTTAAACTAGTTTGCATCGATTTTGAATCGATTCTCGAAGCATCGTTACAACCCGACTGCACACCTCTAAACGCCCCGTGGAGGGATTATTATTCTTTTAAATATAGCTTTTTATTAAATTGCTCCATATTCCACCTTTATAACAGGATATTTAACAGCAATCGTCTGTTTTCATAGAAAAACTGAACCCTCCAACCTTTTTGCAGGCTTTACAAACTTTGTCACGTCCTACAGTTTAAAACCATTTAAGACCGCATTCCCCACCTCACATTCCTCCCTAAAAGCTTCTCACAGGTGTGCAGGTGACTGAGACAGGTGAGTCTGCTACGTGCGTACCTGCCGGCCGTTCCGTGTTGACTTGCATGTTTGTTGGTCCAACAGCTTGTCACAATGTGTGTCCTGAGGGAGCCACCGTGACCCAGCTAAACACCAACGTGCAGCACCAGCATTAGTGTTTGAAAGCACAACCTGCGTGACGGAGGTTGTTTGGCTCCAGCCTGTAAATCAGTAAACAGTTCTGCGCACCCTGAAATACAAAGTTTACGCTCCTGACGCTCTTTTAAGCTCCACACTTTCAATGTGTATTTATCTAACAGCAGGAGAAACACGCCGAAGCGGCCCGAAAACGACTCAACGGTGCACAGATTACCTCTCATCCTAGTCAATGGAAGGTTCTGTTTTCAGGCCATTTTGGGGGCTTTTAAGTAAACTAATCTTTAAGCAAATACCACAGGCTGTTTGTTATGTCTGCACATAATAGAAAGTCTTAATATATTTGAATAAGAGCAAACAGACTTAACAAGAGGCTCACTTGAAGTTTGGGATCAAAGCTCTGGGGCACAAAAGCAGAGATTTAGCATGTTAGCGTCGTCGTCACTCTTTCATACCCAACTATTGTCTCTGTGTTTCTCTTCTCAACTTTTCTCTATTCCTGCTCCGTGTAAAACGCTTTTTGTTATCCGCAGGTTTTACCGACGCGAGCCGTGTTCTTTAACATCTCCTCTCTGCCTTTCAGACACGCTTCCATTCAAGGGAAGATTAAGGGGAAAAGGGGCCAGGGAACATCAAACAGGAAAACATTGTGGGTTGGTGTTTTTCTGCTGGGTTATTGTCGTCGGGTTGACCTGGGTGTAGTGAAACCACTCACCTCTTTTCTGTGGTCGTTGGGCCCAGTTGGGATGTGTACTGGGCGTGATCCAGGTGTATTTGAACAAGATGCCGAGTTTCTGTGTGCACAAGCTGGATCGCTCCTTTTCTTGGCTCTATTTTTATCATAAAAGTGTTTGATGACTCCACGAGTGTGTGATCACAAAGTGGAGCCATTGTGCAACTCGCAGTTTTAAGATTATTTGGTTTCCACGGCAGCAGCCTGGAGTTCTCTCCTCCCACATTTTAAGGTTTAATTGTTGTTCTGCACAGTTTTCAGCGCCCTGAGGTTCATTTGATTTAGTTATGATTTATTAAAGGTGCTGAACACTCATTGATTCAGTACACTTGCAGTGGTCTCTAGTGGGAATGAGTCAATGTTGTTTTCGTCAACAATCACGATGACTAAATCATTTCGTTGACGCCTCTTTTTCTCATAACAAAAACGAGACGCTGACGAGCTAAAAATAACTCTTTGGTGACGAAAACATGAGGAGATGTTCAGGAGTTTTTGTTGATGAGACGACAAAAATTGTGATCAAAATGCACATTTCTGCCTGTCCCACAAAAGCTAAACGTAACAGTGCTGCAGCTGGGACACAGAGACAGCAGCAGCAGCAGCAGCAGCAGCAGCAGCAGCAGCAGCAGCAGCGTGCATTCTGCTCAGCAGACCTGTGCATCGAGAACAGCGCTTTTGTGTTGCGAGAACGCGCATTGCTCAACACAGCCACTTATTGAAAAAGTAAATTATTAGAACTACGAGCAATGTGGCTACATTTAAATATATTCTGGATATTAACAAGTTTCTTATCTGTGTGCTTTCTGAAAAAGTCATGAGTTTGGGCAGATGAATGAAAGATTCGACGGTTTTTAACAGATTTTGTCTGAACATGTTTAAGACGAATGTTTTAAAGTCAGTGTGTATCAGGATTATTTTCTCTGCTCCCTGGTTCCTAATAACGGGTCACATTCCTGCTTTTTAGAATAGAATAGAATAGAATAGAATAGAATAGATGTTATTGATCCCACAGTGGAAATTCACTTGTCACAGCAGCACCAACTCTCAAGATGATAATTAGGAGAGAAATAAAAACAAGGGTACATGTATATACACATATGCACTAATCTAGTAATCTGTAGTATCATACTGTAAGAGACACAGACAACAATGTGAATCTGGTATTGCACAAGTATAGAACACATGAATATTGCATTGGTGTTATTGTGTACCAGGATGATACCAGCACAGCTTAAACTGAGGAGTTCTACACTCTTACTGCAGAGGGGATGAAAGATCTGCGATAGCGTTCAGTTTTACATCTGGGATCCCAGAGGAAAAGAAAATTAGAAAAGAGATCTCAAAAATGTTTCCTTTTTTTCTCCTAGACAATATTGAGATCTGTGTGAAACCAAAATGAGTCATTAGCAAATGTCTCCTCGTTCTCATTTTTTTCTCCAAAGCTAAAAGATGCTGTAAGTCTCAAATTAGCCTTGTTTAAAGTTTCCAATGAGTTCTCACAAAACTCTCAAATACTTCTCAGATTTTCTTCATTTTCATTCCTCATTTTAGACTCATGTAGAGAAATGAAAGAGGTCTACTCTGCCACTCATTCTACTCTCCTTCCCACCTTTTGTTGAATCAAATTTAGGAATCTCATAATGAGCTCAGTCAGAGCAAACAAATAGTTCTCCACAAAGTCTAAATGTTTTCTCCACAAAATTTAAAGGTGCGGTTCACTGAAAAAACATTTTTGTTAATGATTATTTCTGATTCTAATGCAGGGGTCCCCAATCCTGGTCCTGGAGGGCCGGTATCCAGCAGGTTTTAGTTGTAACTCTGCTTCAACACACCTGATTTCAATTAGCAAGTGATTAGCAGGCTTCAGCAGAGCTTGATGAGCTGCTGCACAGGTGATTCAGCCACTGAATCAAGTGTGTTTGAGCAGAGAAACCACAAAACCTGCTGGATAGCGGCCCTCCAGGACCAGGATTGGGGACCCCTGTTCTAATGGGTCAGAATTTTTCATGCAGGCTGAACATGAAAATAGTCTCCTACACCTATCTCCTGCATTAGCTTCTGATAGAAAACAGACGGTGAAACTCTAGGATTAGAAAATCCTGACAGATCTACGTCACACTGTCACTTAACATTCATGGACTCACCCATCTTGACTCACGACGGGGAAGGCTGTTGTTGGTTTAGCGTCCAGGAAACAGCAGAGAACGTCTGGGCTAGTAGAAGCTAACCGTTAGCATTAGCAACTCCACCACACAGCAGAACTCCTCCAGGCTTGTGTTATTTGTGGAGATAAAACATCAACGTTGCAGAGCAAACAGAGTCAGTGGTAGAGTCGTTTTGCTGTTAGCCAATCAGAGGAGAGATGTCCACATATCAGGAAATAAGACTCCAAATCCTGTCGTCTGAAGCTCAACTCTGATGTGGCTCACATATACTTCCTGAAACTACTACCCAGAGTACAACTTGCAAGGCATTCCTACTAGACACCACTGTAAATGTATTGATTAAACATGTGAACCACACCTTTGTCTTGATTAACTTTTATTTTTTAATTATCCTATTGTAAAAAAAAGTTTTATTGAAGATGAGAATGCAATAAAGTTACTTATGGCAATCTGAAAATAAATCTGTTATTTTCCACAAGGTATTATTAGCTATTGCTAATGTTTTTTTCCTACAAGACAAGGAATTCTTAGTTCCTTACTATTAGAGAACCTTGAATTTTTTTCAACATGAACCTTCTTATTANACATTCCCAGAGGAAAAGAAAATTAGAAAAGAGATCTCAAAAATGTTTCCTTTTTTTCTCCTAGACAATATTGAGATCTGTGTGAAACCAAAATGAGTCATTAGCAAATGTCTCCTCGTTCTCATTTTTTTCTCCAAAGCTAAAAGATGCTGTAAGTCTCAAATTAGCCTTGTTTAAAGTTTCCAATGAGTTCTCACAAAACTCTCAAATACTTCTCAGATTTTCTTCATTTTCATTCCTCATTTTGGACTCATGTAGAGAAATGAAAGAGGTCTACTCTGCCACTCATTCTACTCTCCTTCCCACCTTTTGTTGAATCAAATTTAGGAATCTCATAATGAGCTCAGTCAGAGCAAACAAATAGTTCTCCACAAAGTCTAAATGTTTTCTCCACAAAATTTAAAGGTGCGGTTCACTGAAAAAACATTTTTGTTAATGATTATTTCTGATTCTAATGGGTCAGAGTTTTTCATGCAGGCTGAACATGAAAATAGTCTCCTCCACCTATCTCCTGCATTAGCTTCTGATAGAAAACAGACGGTGAAACTCTAGGATTAGAAAATCCTGACAGATCTACGTCACACTGTCACTTAACATTCATGGACTCACCCATCTTGACTCACGACGGGGAAGGCTGTTGTTGGTTTAGCGTCCAGGAAACAGCAGAGAACGTCTGGGCTAGTAGAAGCTAACCGTTAGCATTAGCAACTCCACCACACAGCAGAACTCCTCCAGGCTTGTGTTATTTGTGGAGATAAAACATCAACGTTGCAGAGCAAACAGAGTCAGTGGTAGAGTCGTTTTGCTGTTAGCCAATCAGAGGAGAGATGTCCACATATCAGGAAATAAGACTCCAAATCCTGTCGTCTGAAGCTCAACTCTGATGTGGCTCACATATACTTCCTGAAACTACTACCCAGAGTACAACTTGCAAGGCATTCCTACTAGACACCACTGTAAATGTATTGATTAAACATGTGAACCACACCTTTGTCTTGATTAACTTTTATTTTTTAATTATCCTATTGTAAAAAAAAGTTTTATTGAAGATGAGAATGCAATAAAGTTACTTATGGCAATCTGAAAATAAATCTGTTATTTTCCACAAGGTATTATCAGCTATTGCTAATGTTTTTTTCCTACAAGACAAGGAATTCTTAGTTCCTTACTATTAGAGAACCTTGAATTTTTTTCAACATGAACCTTCTTATTAGTCTTGTATGTACATTATGGGTTTTTACATCCCCAGACTCCAAAAATCCATCTTCTGAATAGAAGTGTCTGGTTTATGAAACAGACATAACAGTGAGGTTTTCAATTATGAAAAGGTAAACTAAAGAGAACACCAATATGCATGTAGAAAAATATGTAATATGTAAAAAAAAGACACTTTTGTAATTTTCAGATTTTTTATTGTTTATCATAATAAAGCATATTTAAGGTATGAGTTACATTGACACATAAAGAAAGCTCAATTTCAGTTATGCCAGCATTTAATAGCAGAAAGATCTATCAGACATGCACCGTTTACAGATTTGTGTCATGTAATCAAATAATTCATTTCACAAAAATACCAATTTAAAAATAATCTCAGACAAAAGTACAAAATATACAGTTGGTTGAATCTTTTTATGCAAGCAAAAGTAACCTTTTAGTGTGACCACAGAATTACCGATGTTAAAAAGTGAATTCACTGCCATGTCTTTTTTATCATCTTAGATTTCAGTTGACCAAAAAAGTTTCAAATTCTTTGAAAATCATGGATCCCTATGGTAATGTTTCATTTTTTGTAACTCAATGTAGGCTATATTTAATCCCTTTCAAGACTGTTCGGGAAATGTGCAACAAACACAATATCAGGCATTGAAGACAAATTAATGAACATAAACTTTCGCAAAATATTTTCAAGTGGAACTACAGTTCGTTTAATGGGAGATTCCAGTAGGCTCACAATATGAAAACAAGTCCCACCTGTTAGGGTATCCTGTAGCAGATTGATACCTGCAGTTGAAAATTCTTTAACAAATGCAAGCTTTACATCATTTTCACACTCACTGTTCTTTTTGTAGGAACACATAAAGTCAATCTGGCCATATTTTAACTGTCTCCCATCACAAAATAAAACTGTAGAGTTGTTCCTTCGTTTGGCTTTGACATACTGCTTTGACGTGTAAATACTTTTGCCAATTTGAGCTCTGTTATATGCCCTTACCATATTGCTATGTAAACTCTGACCAACAAACTGTTCCAGAAGAACCATATCGTCAGCTTCAAGACATACATTGAATGACGCCCCGATCATTTCCACACTGTGAACATTATTTTGTTGATAACTAATGTCACTCGTCATTTTGGCCAAGAATTTAGCAGCAACGGGGTTGGGATTTATGATTTGAGAGATGCTAGGGAGACACTGTATTATTTTCACAGCATTCACCATTTGGAAAGGTATATTTTGTGTCCCATGTATAAGACGAAGCAAGTACCCATTTTTATCTTCAAAGTGAAAGCATGAATGTGTCCATAAAGGACCAAGTGTTCTTACACTGTCTGCTAAATGAACAAGCAAGTGTACATTTGCGGTCATGTATCTTTCACCATACAGTCCACTCATTTGAGAGCAGAAATTCCACAGCAGTTTTTCAGCATGGTCTATTTGAGAAGGGGTCACTGACTCCATGAGAAGAATGAAGATTGCCTCACTAAGAAGCAAAAAGTGGTTGTAGTATAGCCCTGCAAGGATGCCTCTAAAAACAACGGGACCAAAAAACAACAAAATGGATCGATACTCAGATGCTTTAAAGAACATTCTGTGACTTTCCAAGGAGCGAGGAAATCTCATAAAAAATGTTGGTTGAATTTCTTGCATCCGTTTGTCAACTTCTCTTATTGATCTTGACATACTAAATGCACATCGGGAGAACTCTGTGGAAAACCACAAACACATTAACAGACGCATAACTCCCAGCAGTACAGAGTGCATGTAGTCGATGCCAGTGCTTAAGACCAAATCATAGCTTTTTAGTCTGCTGAGACAGGTAGGACCTTTCACCCCATTTACAATGCTTTTGGAATCATAGGCCATCTTTGCATGATCTTCAAACTCCTTGTGGGTCCGAGGGGGGCCTTTTGGGTCTGCCTCTTGAAATGGAAAGGCATGGACATGACCCCTTAGTCCTGTCTTAACCGTCTGACCAGGTTGTTTACACTTTAGACAGCCAAACCGTCCATTGAACTGAACAGAATTAAGCACTAATGCCTTTGCTGGCAAATCACATGTTCCAGCAATGGTAAAAACTTTGGCAATGAAGGGTTCTTGGTCTCCTGCAAATTGAACAGTAATGCCCTCTCTTTCCAGTTTGCTCAAGGCGTTGCATAATGGTTCAAGGTATGTCAACATGGATGGCTTTGAGTCCCCAAACCAAAGACCTGCAAGTATCATGTTTTCTCGTTTTGTGCGTTGAAGAAAGCTTAACTCATTTATGATCAAATAAAAAGGCCAAACAGAAAGCTTTGAGGACTTGAAAATGGGAATGCCATCTGTGTTCCAAGTAAAAGAAAAGTTTCTGGGATCACTGAGAGGCCCATTACAAGCTGTAAATTTCTTGTAGACCTCTCCATCATATATGTCCTCAATATTGTCATAATACTTTTTCTGTCTATCGAACCTGAACTTTAATTTTTCCTCAAAACCCTCCTTAGCAAATAATAACTTCAACTGTCCTTCAATAGGAACTTCAATAAAATACGATGCTGAACCCTCCACAGACAGATTTGCTCCACATGATACACATAGTGTGTTATCATTTTCAACAGTGATGAAGCATGCACTGCAGTATTTGTGCAAAAGTAAAGAAGAGGAAGCAGAACTCTCAAAAAACTGCATAAATTTATGCAAATTCTGAAGACATTCAGTCTGAATATTACTGGGGCAATGCAGAGTGATCAGTGTAAGCAGGTCACTTAGAGCTTTTCCAGATAATTGGTGTCTATTTGCAAATGTCATTATCAAGAGAAGACTTTCCGCAACAGAAATGGGCGCATTTGTGTAAAGTGGCAGATCTCCACAGTTTGTAGGATTTTTCTGTCCTATTCCCTCCACCAAGTTAGGATGTATACTGTCTTCAAATGGTTGTTCATCGTTGAATGACAGATCACAATCAATTGACAGCACATCATCTACTATTTCCCTTTCCTCAAAGTCAGGTAGAGGATCAACCCATGTTTCTATGTCAACAAGTTGACTATCAGCTAATTCTACATTAAAGCAAGTGTTATGTGTCTGTCGTGTGTGTGCATCACATTCGGATGCATGGTTGGTCTTATGGCAGTCACACAAGTCAGATTCGTCCAGCTCAGTGATGTCATCATCTCCCAAAGCAGAAGAACATGGAACTCCTTCAACGCAGATGTCATCTAGCCTCTGGATCAATAAAAACAAAGAGGAAATAAGTCAATAAACTGCAGTACATATGATTGCATCTAACTATCATCTACTATCAGTTAGTGAGATTAAGATTAATGCTGAAAGGTTGTCAGGACTTTTGGAAATGTATTATGATGAAGAAGAATATAAATACCAGACTGTGAGCATTTTATTAGAAGATTTGTGGCCTGCACTGATGGCAAAGAAAAATATAAGTTATATAATAAAAGGCATCAGATTAGGACTCTAACTTGGGCCTGAAGCTGCAAGAACTTTTATCGTCTGTACAATTTATCATAGTTTACTATACCACAGCCGAAAGGTCGTGATGTATTTCCTGTTCCTTTGGTGCGAAAAAATCTTTACCATAGACCTATGCTATAAGCACATGTGTGCTGCAACCCCTTCTAATGCAAACAATAGGAGAGCCTTTGGAGTGCAAAATTTCACGCATTAAGCATGCGCAGAAGATCAGAGTCTCAGCTCAGATCAGGACATTGCGTGGATTCCCTGCCTTCTCTTTCAGCTGCCTGGCACAAATCAAGTCTGGATTCAGACAGGTATTACATATTTAAATTGTAACTTAAAACACATTGTATTTTTCCTTTTATGTAACTGTTTATATCTGTGATGCATAAGAATGGTACTTTGGCGTACCCTAGAGGTGATATGTGTTTAGCGCATCTGAAAATTTACTTTCAAAAATGCGCCCCACCAAAAAATTATTTCACCAGCCAACCCTGATAAAAATACAAATTTCAGAAAAGTCCTTACCTTTCTTCTGTACCTTTTGCAGTTTGGTGTGCTCTTGAGTTTTCTTCTCCACCGTGAGTCATCTTTCAGTGTCATTTTCAATCAGCTTTTTATAACCTATAATAATAATATTGGAAAAAAAATCAACCATAAAAGCACTATGAAGCACAGACTAGGCCTACTGCAAACTTCAGTAGGGTTTCCCCAAAATGTAATCAATTTTGACCCATTTCTGTCTATTTCTGAAAATTCAATCAAAATCCATAACTTTTTGAGTTGTGCATAAACAAGAATTTTCTGATTGAAATTGAATTGAAATGTGTAGCCTATTGTTCTGTAAAAGTAATAGAAAACTAGCAACTTACCTCTTCTGCAGAAACTCTGGGACCAAAGGATGTTCACAAAAATTCGCGCTCTAGCTGAGGTCAGTCCCACTTTCTCGTTGAAAACGTGATTTGATAGGAGCGCAGTCACTCACACACACACCGCTTTGTGATTGGTCTATTTACGCTGTCACTCATACACACCGCTTTGTGATTGGTCTATTTACGTACGGCACTAGGTTGGTGTGTCAGAAGAGAGAGCGCCTTAACGGTTATGGCTGAGAGGAATGGCTGCTGAAGACGCAACGGGACTTAGCAAAAAGAAGTAAGTAATATTTAGTTATTTGACTAACGTGTAATATTAACTAAAACGTTGTTTATGAAGAATATTATTTTGGGCACGGTTTTGAGTATGCAGTTCGTTTGTGTGACCGATAACTAAGCTAGCTAGCTTCGTGTTTGCTAATGTGGTTTAGCACTTGCTCTTGCTAGCCAACGATAAAGCACCATGAGTACTAGAAACAACATGAGGGCGAATATTGGTAAAAATACCACCAGACGCACTCCTTTTGCATTATCATATCAAGTTGGTAGTTAAACCATTTGGTACAAAATGTAGCATGCTACATCCAGGACTTGAATTACACAGGCTACCGGAGCAGCCCCGAGATAATGCCGTGGTGTTGGGGTGCTCGTCCGTTCAATTATGTCCGGTGAACCTCCGCCGGTAAACCTCCGGGGGGC
>SSNS01000177.1:1035105-1063279 GCA_006937985.1 Aphyosemion australe | reverse complement strand
TAATACAGGAAATAGGTGTAGGAGATATTTTCATGTTCAGCCTGCATGAAAAACTCAGTGATTATAATGAAATGATAATTAAAAAATGGGTTTTCAGTGTTCCACACCTTAAGTGCAGCCCTGGCTATTTTATGCTATTCCAACTTTTAATAAAGAACACACAAATGTTCCTTCCTCTGTGTGTGTGTGTGTGTGTGCGTGCGTGCGTGCGTGTACGAGGGAGTGAGAGAGGGGGAAGGCGATCCAATCCAATACCTTTCAGCATGCTATTTCATACAGCTGAGTCACCCAGAGACATTAAATTCTGTGATGTTTATTGTCCAAAAAATTATCCAGTTTTCTTTAGCAATCCAACAAGATTGGTTGTTTAGCTGAAGTTCAGGGGTGCCTTTTTCAGTGTCCCAAGAGTGAAATTAGTAAGTTTGTTGGGGGAAATTCACTGTTTAATGACACAGCTGGTGTAAATAATGTGTAAATAATTCAGATTTAATGTAGGCACTCACAATTATAGTCAATATATGTATTTAAATTGTATTTTTTTATTTTACCCTTCATATCGGAGAGGGTGGAGCCCAAGCTTCTATGGACAAGTCGCCACTGCATTGTTGCCATGCAGCAACAAGATCATGGGTTTGAATCTCACCTGAGGTCTTTCTGCATGGAATTTGCATGTTTTCCCCATGCATGGGTTCCTTTTGGGTATTCCGGCTTCCTCCCACAGTGAAAATATTACTGCCAGATTAATTGGTCTCTCTAAATTATCTTTAGTTGTGAGTGTGTGTGTGTGCATGGTTGTTTGTCCTGTGTGTGTCTGTGTTGCCCTGTGATAGACTGGTGACCTGTCCAGAGTGTGCCCTGCCTGCTGGAGATGGGCATCAGCCCCTAGCAACCCTGCAAAAAAAAAAAAAAACGAGTATAGATGATGGATGGAAGGGGAAAGGCTTTTCAAATAAGTTATATTTTATTTTCTGTGTTATAGGTGGAGAACAGATGGAGTCATTGAGGACATTTCTGGATAGAGTGGAGCAGGTGCTACCGCTAGGTGGATCTGGAACTACAAAGACGACACATGGGAAGCAAGAGTTGTATCCAGAAAGTGGCCTTTTTCTGTCTTCAACACGTCTGGCTGCAATTCACTCTGAGGCAAGGAAGGACTGCCTTCGCTTATTCCATCTTCTTTTTGATGAGTTCTTCAGTCCAGAGGATTGCTAAAATGCTGTGGCGTTTGGAAAACATGGAAAAGTGCCCGAAGGGAAGAGGGTCCTGGACAAGTCCAGAGTCAGTGGGATTCTAAGTGAGTAGTCCATTTTTTTTTTCGTGAGTGTGATTACTGATTGAACTTTTGAAAGTTAATATTTCCAGTATTGTGTTATCAAGTCCTCATACTCAAATGTGAAATGGTGAGAGCAAATGGAATCGACAATCATTAAAACATGATATTTTACGTAATTAAAATAATTAAAACGTGTCATTCAGAAAACTTTGCCTGTTGAATCATACTAGGCCATAACTCAGACAACTAATTCCAAATTAAAAACACAGAACTATAAGTGTATGTGTGAGGAGTGGATTTATAATTTGTGCTCTGGCTGGATGGACACCGGTTGAGAAAACCAAGATGAAAAAGGCATTGATAAACAAATGCCGCATGAGAGCCAAAAAGACTTAAACGTGGCACAATGGGAAAATAAACTCATGAGGGATGGAAAACCGTAAGTTGTTAAAATGTTTTTCATTCTTGTACTGCTGTGTTGAGAGCTGTTAAATGAGTTGTTGTTAAAGTTGCACAGACACAAGGCATATGTGTTCAGCTGTTCAGGTTCTCTAAATGTTCAATGGACAGGAATATTTTCAAACAATTTTGAAAGCTTTTAAAAAATGTTATGTAGCACAAATAATATTTGAAAGATGCAAGTGTGATTGTCAGTTTGGTTAGGCTGCCTTTGCAGTCTTTTGCTGTTTGAGAGCTCACCTCTGGGAAGTTTTGTTTTTGGAAAACTGCAGTTAAGCATCTGGCATTTCAAATAAAGAAGTTTCTATTTTGGAATTTTGTTTTATTCTTTGCTTTTCAGACAGACACAAAGGGATGGGTGGGTGGGTGGGTGGAAGGAAGGAAGGAAGGAAGGAAAGGAGCAATAATTGAGCCACAAAAAATATATATCTCATTTGAAGCTCAATTATTGCTCCTTTTTATATATAAAATGGAGCAATAATTGAGCCACAAAGGAGATAAACATGTATATCTCATTTGAAGCTCCATTATTGCTCATCATCCTCAATGAATATAATTAAGGAGACATAAAAATGTTCAAGAAAAGTTCTCCAAGATGTCTCTATAAAGTCTCAAGTATGACTCCTGTACCTTACTTTATGTCTCACCCTATTTCTCCTAGTGAATTTTAGGAGAAATAGATGAGAAAATAACAAAACTGAAATGAGACGAGAGTGAGAGTCAAATCTTTGTCTCCTGAGCTTAAGAAAAGATAACGTTGAGCAGTAAAATTTTCCTCTGGGATGTCTCAGTCTACCTCTGGAGGAGCTGTCCATGACCTCCACAGTGGAGTGCAGATTGTGGGAGGGTTTTTTAAGATGGAGGTCATCTTCCCCAGCATCCTCCTTTCACACGTCTCCTCAACAGAATCCAGTGGGCAGCCCAGAACCGAGCTAGCTTTGGTAGCTAGCTTGTTAAACCAACAGCATAACAGTTTAAGCCCGTCTAAATGTTTATGAGCATCACTGTTGATGCTCAAGAGCAGAACTGGGTTATTTATATAGATTCTGATAACACACAACACTGCAGGTTATGGAAACACATTACTGCATTTAAATAGGTGGACTTTGCGAGAGACATTAAGTTGAAGGTCTGATAACTTAAATTATAAATAAATTAAAGAATGTTTTTATTTCTATTTAAATATTGTATAGAATACTCTGTATAGAGTCCGTTCTGTTAAGGAAAGAAAATCATAAATTTCTTTTGTGAAAATCTACTGAATGATGCACAGATCTGCATCAATAAATGATGTACAGTATAGTGATTATCAATCAAGTAAAAAATTATACCAGTCTGGGGATTTTTGTTCTACTGGACAAAGCTGGAGCAGCTCAGATTGTGTTGATCTCCTTTAGCTCTAAAATAAATGATGCTGGTATGAAACTCTCTCCAGTAGCTCACAGTACGTCTGACCTATACATTCATTTGTTTAAGCCTAATACTCGGTTTAATTTTTTGTAAAACTAACTAAAAACAAACATTTTTGTCAATATTTAAAAGTGTGGGGGGCTTCATAGCAAGGGGCCAGTTGCCCCCCATAGCTCCGCTCCTGGGTGATTAAAGATGAAGCTGTTTGTTGAATTAGCAGAAGAGTTCAACGCCTCTCTGTTATCTCGCCTCCACCTCGGTATTTACGACCTTTTGTTGCACCACCTGCATATCTTTAAATTAAATGTTTCCCAAAACCTTGGCATCGCCAGCGGTGTCTTCTGGCACAAGAGCTGTTGTTTTTCTGGTGTTGAGTAAAGGATGCGAGGTAAAATCTGAGACTAGAGCATGCCGCTGGAGGTCATGAACCTCCATGGGAACACTGGTTCACCTTTCTCTTTGTCATGTTGGTGTTAATCCTGGTTGTCAGAAAAACACAGAAACAGAAAGTAAAAGACCTTTTAAACTTTTCAAAGAATCAGCTTCATGCTTTTATTCAGATTCAGGCTCATTTTAACTCCTGTTCTCAGAAAGATATTTTCAGGGTTTTATTTTTAGATCAGGTGATCGACCTGTCGCTTGTTAACATTAGATTTCATGTTCTGATTCTGAAAAAAAAAGCTTTATTTAACAGGTTATATCAACTAAAGTGGCCGGACGGGTTTGAAAACGAGCTCCGGGTTTACTTGATGTAATTATTTTAATGATGTTATGTACTCAGGAGCCACTACACAAGCTTACAGCTCTTTTATAAACACAGCAGATGTGCAGCGACTTCTGGTTCGGTGTCCGTAAACAGTCGGGTTTTGCATGATGATTAAACGACATGGAACCAGGAAGGATCCGGGTCGGATATCTGCAGAAGGTTAACTCTAAAATACCTTTATGACAAAGATTAATGGCTGAACTATGAGTCAGGTTAATTGAAAAACAAAAAAAAAAAAACTCCAAACAAGGAAATTAGAAGAAACTTCCTGTTTCGTGAGCCTGTTTATGTTCCACTCCACTGTAAGAGCTGCTGATTAATTTCCCTGAATGTTCATTTCCTTGCCTACCTGTGGCTGCAGGTTGCTGCCTTTAAATGGCACGCTGTCCTCTGTTTGCACCTGAGCTGCCAGGTTACATCAGACAGACAGACAAACACACGCACACTGGCCAGAAAAATGCACTTCAGATGCCATTATCTGATCAGTTGTGGCACGTCTGCGTATTACAGTTGCTTTTATTTGCCTCACACTGAGAGTTTCACCCCGATGCTCCGGGAAAACTCTCCCAGGGGTTCACGAAGGGCTGGCTGGCCTACAACTGTGTTTGTGTGCGAGTGGAAGAGTGTGTGTTTGCATGTATAAACAGGCGAGCCGCAGGCTGGTTGTGCTGTCAACTGCTTCTGAGTCATTCACAGCTACACCAAGTTAATTAGAGGTGAGAGAGCATGCCTGGGTGTTCACGCACACGCACATAAACACACATGTTCACACACCTAAGTGGAAAAATTACTGTACGCCAGAAAGCTGATTTTAATAAATTTGCGTGCCATTCATCATTGTACGCCCGACACTCTGATGGGGTGTGACGCAGTCATCCAAAGTGCACGTGTGAGCGTGCACGCCTGCGGCGCTTCCAAGGAAAACGCCAGGACTTTTATTTCAACTCATTTATGGGTAAGGTGAAGCATGCAAGGAACTGAAATGTATGTTAAACAACATAAAACAGCGTGTTCACCTGCAGGGAGCATGTTCTGTGATTTACATTAACACCAACCTATTATGAAAACAGGACGGATCAGGGCAGAGGTCCCACCTCAAGTGGTCTGTTGTGGTGAGGAGGAGGTTAGCCAGAAATCAAAGCTGTTCATTTCTCGGTCGATCTTCATCCTAATCATCACCGATGGTCAAGAGCTTTGGGTAATAACCAAAAGAACAAGATCATGAATACAAGCGGTTAAAACAAGTCTCCTCTAGCCGTAGAAACAGGGTGAGGAGCTCAGACATCCGGGAGAGACTCACAGTAGAGCCGCTGCTCCTCCACATTGACAGGAGCTAGCTGAGGTGGTTTGGGCATTTGGTGAGAAAGTGTCCTGGTCACCTCCTAGGGGAGGTGTTCCAGGCATGTCTTGTGGGCAGGAGGCCCCTGGGTCGACCTAGGACACGCTGGAAGGATCATATCAACATGTTATCAGAGGAACGCCTGCAGTGGAGCCGATGGAGGTTGCAGAGGAAACGGAGGTTTGAGCTTCTCTACTGGAGCTGCTAACCCCACGATGGACCTGGACAAGCAGAGGAAAACAGACGGTGGAAGTCTTTAAATGTTTGCAGTAGGATGCAGTAGGTGTCTCATTCCCTTTCCTCCTGTGACCAACCCAGATATCATTCTGGTGGGTTTTTCACCCACAAACATCCTTTAAACGGATATGTGGCTTTATGAATGAATACAGCGCTGAAGTGTCTGTATTTTGTCTACAGTAAAAATACATATAAAATTATGTTATCGTTTCAACATGGTGTGGGTGGTGAAGTGTATAGCCTTACCATTCTGACCCGCTCCGATCATCTTTCTAGCAGTTTTAAATCGTTCTCAGTGGTCTTTAAACTAGGATTATGTCGTTTTTAGCCAAAATCACAAAACCTGTGCTGTTTTCTAGTACTTAGTTTCTACATAGAGGCAGTAGCTCATTAAAAATTCACCACTGGGTTGTGGGCGGAGCCGTTGGCGAGGAAGGACCCTGCCTCCATCTTCTTCTCTACTCCTCAGAGCCTGAGGGGTCAGAGCGGAGTGGAGTTTGTGCTCCGCCCAGTGGCTTTGTGACATCACAGTTTTAGGCTGAATTTTTTTTGTTTGAGATTTGAATGCAGAAATACTCAGAAATGCAATTTTCAACTTAATTTTCTTTAGATATGTCCTGTAGTGTAAGAAAAATGCCTCAAGAACATGTCAAAAACAGAAAAAACACGATTTTCATTGGAGTGGGTCGGACTGATATTTGGGCCCCTCTATGAATCTTGTGGCCCCTTGAAGGCCCCATATGCAGAAAAATCCTAACTCCACCACTGCAGCGTGTGCACGGTTTAGTGATCCAGTTTACACCAAAAACACAACTCAACAAAGCGTAAGATTTACTAAAGAAGCTTCTATTTTTCTCCTGACCTGACGGAGGTGAACCTGAAACGTCCCGCCTCTTTCTAATTCTGGGATAGACCTTTAAACGAGCTACGATGAGGTTATGAGGAACACGTTCTATAGAACCAGATGAGCCAACGTTCCTGGGGATGTTTCATGTTATGAATAGGACTCTAAATCATTCCAAACTTTTTAAACCAAATTAGGAGAAATTGGTTCTTTGCCTTCAGTGACCTGGATGCAAGCATTCTGGATCAGCTGGAAGATTTTCAGCAAAGATGGAGTTGATTTGATCTGTTGGTTGATGGTGGAGAGAAATGAGCTTCTTCTGAACCACTGATGTGTTTTTGTTTTTCTGCTCTCACGTTTCTCTTGACATGAACTCCTATTGCAGAATAAGACCGACGGGATATTTACAGCAGCAGACTTCATAAATCCACTCACCTGTCTTTGTCCTGGTTCAGCTGCTGGTTAGTTAGACGAGGTTTCCTGTTTCCTGAAAGAAGAAGCTGGACCCCTGTTAGTCATGTCGTTGCATAATAATCCCCTTTGAGAGCCCACAACAGCCTGCAGTCGTTTTTGTCACAGACACCAAGAAACGCCTATAAGGATTAAAACAAGACAACGGATATTTGTGATTTTATTTCACGCATCCTGTTCTTCCCTGAGGACACGAGCAGGATGCTGAAAATAAACACACGCTGTTGCATCACTTCCTGGAGGGAGTTTGACACATCAAGTGTCAAGAGTGAAACTAGAAAAAAGTGGTAAACAAAACCATTTTTAACTCTTCACCATATTTAAAGATGGTTTCCATTTCAACATAGAAAAAGTCAATCTCAGCGTGCAGACAGTGTTAAATAAAGATCAGCAAGAGTTAAGAAATACAACCAGCTGTCAGGCTTGGTGAGAACTCTGAAGCTGGGTCAGGAACAGTTTTTGCTGTTCATACGGAAGAATTACCTCACAAAGCTCAGCCTGGAGCGCCATCAGGCAGTTTTAGGATCTCTTGTAATAATTTAGTCACAAAGTCTCAGAATTAAATCCCAGATTGTTTGCTGTTTGTTTGCTAAAATATCCCAAAGTTTTCCCTCATTGTTTTTGTACTTTTTTGACAGAAAAGGGCTGAAATAGGGTTTTCTCACATGCAACATTTTGTTTGTGAATCCAACCTGGTCCGTTTCTCTCCTTTCACCATGGTGCAGAACAAAAGAACCGAACCGAGACCCGTATGAGGAGGTGGTTTTGCTTTGTTAAAGCCACACTCTGCAGCTTTTTCATATGTTTAAATCCTGTTCTTGAGCCAGTTTGTGCTAAAATGACCCTTTACAGGGTTAATGATGTCACCCAGACCCCCACCGCCCTCTGTGGCCAGAATACCACACTTGCAACTTCAGAGTGGCGGTCCGGTCCCTGTTGGACTTAGTAAAGTGGAGCTGACATGCCTGGTGCTGCAGTCTGCTTCCAGCATGTTTCCTGCATGTTTTAGATCATGAACACAGCTGATGTGTTTGATTTAGTGATGAACCGCTCCTGTAGACACTAATGAAGGCTGAGGAGACATTTCAGCTGTTAGATTAAGACCTAATCCTAATAACCGTGATGCATGCTGGGATGCCGGTCGCTGTTTGTGATGCTTTTTAAAAAACCTTTATTAACAACTTTCAAACAAACAAAAATTTACATTCATTACTGTCCACGTTAAATCTATAGTCTTAAACATTCAGAGCATGAATAAATATCATTAATCATTAAAATGAACTTCTTTCACTTGAAAATACATGTTTTCAGAAAAGGCACTTGAGCCATTGCTCCGCCTTCTTCTCAAACTTCCCACACAGCAATGGATTGTGGGTAATACCCTTGCCCAAAGTCCGCATCAATTTTGGACTTGCGAAGTGCGGATTAAGGGTGCAAAAGGGGCGTGGTCGATCTTCCGCACTTGATAATTCGGACACCCTACGCACTCTTACCCGGGAACACGCAATCAAAGGGTGGAAGTGCGAGTATTGGGATTGGGCCTAAGGTCTTAAAAAGACCAAAGCACAGCGAGGAGATACATTTCACTTTCACTAACGAACACTAGGGGGTGCTAAAAACAAGCCAAAACTGCCAAGTGTTCCTTTAAAGGTGTGAATGAGAAGTTTGAGCCCAACACCATCCTGTGGCCAGGTTAGTATTGGGTTCTGGGAAGCAGGAGGGCACACAAACCTCCGAGGAGCTCCTAGCTAGCCTGGTTTGTGTTTCTGTTGCAATTCTCACTGTGTGAAAAGAAATCAAATCACAGGAAAAAATTTCAAATGTACTAAACTGTGAACTGATTCAGACCAAAGGAACCGACCCACAGACGTAAAAACCACAAGTGCAACAACTCTGCGACGCTTTGGAGAAGAAATTGGTCTTGAAAAATTTTAAATCGTTAAAAAAAATCTTGTGACATGAGAGTGAGGGTCTGCAAACATTTAGTTTAGCTAAATCTGCTGCTGTTTTCATGCAGCTCTGATCTCTCAGAAACACCTTATTTTTGAATCTCAGTAAACTGGAACGGACTGGGTTGGAATCCTGTCTCATTCACCGACACAAATCAGAGCAAAACTAGGAAAAAAAGCGTTTTAAACCTCTGTGAAGTTGTTGTTTGTGCCACAGTAGCATTATTGTCACCTATGAAAACGATGGAGTTTTCATAAATCCAGTTTTTTGTGCATCCATGTGTCAAACCGGACCCATCAGAGAAACTTTTTTCAGAAAAAGTCCTAAATGTTTTCTGCGCTGGTGACTGGATGCCATAATAACCCAGAGCAAATCTGTAAGGCCTCCACTTTGTATTGTAAATAAATCAAGGTGAGCCAATCATAAGAAGCATTTTTTATAACTCCTCTGCTCCGGTTTTCCCTGGGTGTGGATGGAAACACAGAGAGCACTGCACCTAAAACGTAAACAGCAGTTTCTTATTTCTCTGCCCTAATTTCAATGTAAACCAAAGCAGTCGCTCCCCCTGCTCGCACTCAAACCACCAGACTTGATGGTTTCTTGGTGTTCCTTGCCTCGGGCCACCCGTTTGGCTCCTTGTCCCGACCTCAGTGGCTTGTTGCAGAGGTTCCCAGAAGTAAAGATGCACAAGAAGTTATTTTTCCTGGCATGTTGGGTTTTTCTTTGGAGGGAAGCTTTTTGTGTTTTTGCATCCGTCACAAACAAAATAATATCTGCAGAGAAATGACTTCACCAGGTCTTGCCTGCTTTGGCTTGTTGTGATTTCAAATGTACCTGGAAGGATTTTTGAAGAAGTGGTGATTCATCACTAAAGTCACGGAGGGCCTACTCTTTCAGATGCAGATGCACCCGTCTCAAAGCAGGTTTAGGTTTAGGTCAGCGACGACGACAAGAACCAGCCAGAGAGAGCTTTAGCAGCCACCTTGAATTGGATTGATTCCAGAAGTTTAATTAAAATCCAGATATTCGACTGCTTCTTTTCAAAACACTTTTTAATTTCTACACCATAGAAGAATGTCCAGATTGTTTGTTCCTGACTTGTCCTCAAAGATGCTGATAAGCCATTCACGTTTTGTGCTGCAGATCCCTGGAATGGGAGGGGAAGGCAGGTATTCAGAAAGTGTTATTATACTATTTTCAGAAATTTGAAACTCCTTTTTGGTTTTTGCTGTCATCATCTGAAAATATCCAAAACACTGAAAAGCAGCAAGTCAGCAGAACAAAATCATGAGAGAGCAAATTCCATCAGCACAAACACTCAGGATTACGGTAGCAACCTTATCACTGATACGTCATTTAAATCAGGATTAGAGCTTCCACTGATCCACTGATTGGAAAACAATTCAATTCAGTTTATTTCTATAGCACCAAGTCACGACAAGAGTCGTCTCAAGGCACTTCACAAAGTAAACATTCCGATTCAATTCAGTTCATTAAGCCAATCAGTAAAAAGTTTCCAGCAGATTGCATCAGCAATCCTCAGACTAAGCAAGCATGTAGCGACAGTGGAGAGGAAAACTCCCTTTTAACAGGAAGAAACCTCCAGAGGATCCTGGCTCAGTATCCATGCAGCAACACGACTCTTCGTTCTTCTTTCTTGGCTAAAAATGCAACGTTGATGTTTCCTCTCCTCATATAACACAACCCTGAACGTGTTCCACCATGTTGTGGAGTTGCTAATGGTTAGCTTGTACTAGCTAAGATGCGCTCAGCTCTCTCCTGTGTGGGCGGGGCCATGAATACTAATTTTCCCTGTGGTGTAGAAGAACCTGTCTGTTTCCTTTCTGCGGCTGATGTAGGTGATTGGATTTAAGAAAATATTCATGCATGAGCAACTCGTAAACATAAGTTAGCCTCTTCCTTCTCCTTTTTTGAACTTGGATAAATTTATAATCTCTTTTATGTTCTTTTTATTTTTCTGCAGTTTTTTCTTTGTTTTTTTATTTTTTGTTGTGTTTGTGTCCGTCATTTTGTGACAAGGTTGTAGAAAATCTCTGTTGAAATATTTTCTATAACTGATGTTTCTTTACTGATGTGTTCAAAATAAACTCATTCATTAATTCATTCAACTCAGAGTGACTGATCATATAATAATCTAAAAGGAGTATTATAGTATTATACCGTTTTTATGGAAACAAGACCATTAAGACCATTAGGGGCAGCAGTAAACTCAGGAGGTAGAGTTTCCTCATGATCGGAGGATTGTGGGTTCAATTCCTGCTCCCATCTGGGGTATTCTGCTGTTGTGTCCTTGGGCAAGACACTTCACCTGACTTGCCTGTGTTGGTGGTTGTTGGAGGGGCTGATGGTGCGAATGGCAGCCTCGCCTCTGTCAGACAGCCCCAGTGCAGCTGTGGCTACATAGTAGCTCACCATCACTGACGTGAATAATGGAAGTGCTTTGGGTGCCTTGAAAAGCGCTTTATAATTCCAATCCATTATTATTATTACATTTGAATGACTTTGTCCAAGATGGAGCCGATATAACAAAAATGTCAAGGCTCCCAATATAGACCTCTGGGGTGCGCCAACCCAGACAAGACAGATGAGAAAATCATCACTGTGAAGTTACCTCACATTATTTTATCACCCCAAGGCACCACGTGGATGAACTGCTGTCCTTTCTGTTGTTGTGGAACTTCAGGTTTAATGAGACTTTTTTTTAATAAAGTTGAATCTGATGATTAAAGGAAGCAGCAGCGCTGTCACTAAAATAAATCTAGTCATATACTTTAACCTGAAAGATTTTTGTTAAATAAACACAAATCCCTGCTGATCATTTGAGCTCTTATACAAACTGATCATTGATTTGACGGCCATAAAACAATCAGGCTGCGATATCAGATATGATTTATTTTATGAGACCATTGAGCAATTGTCCCTCATCGTTCCGGCTGGTAATCTGTTTCTTTGTGGTTGCTGATACGGTGTTCACCGCCCCAACAGCCTCCCTGTGGAGGATGTGGACCATAAATCTGGCTCTCGGACAGCTACTGCAGCTGATAGAGGTTCATATTGGTTTGGTTTATCAGCCGGGTTATAAAACACAGCAGAAATACTCACACCACTGTTTATTTCTTATAAAAGAAATGTTTTAAGCATCTCAATTATTTAATAAAAGTTTATCAGTTTAATTGTAAATCATGTAAGAAACTATATTTTCCACTAAAACATTAGTCATGCATGTCAACACTATCGATTACAAATGACAGATGGCTTTAGTGCTGATCCGTAAACGAATTAGCCGTTAGCCACACATGACAAAGTTCACAACTTTATCGAAACACACGACACAGCAGTTGTGACTCTCAATAAAACTAGGAAACACTATAGGAGAGAAGGGTTAATACTTTTTTAATTAATGACACCATAGGCTAACCACTGATTGAGTATTTATCTGTGACTCGTCTGAAGATTTCAATGTGCTAAATTCTCTTTTTCATGACGAAAGTCACTTTAAAATATAAAGTTTGTTCAGTGATTGTTTTTTTATTACCCAAGGTTACGATATATACAGTTCATACAGCGCAACCGAACGGAGACCACTGACTTAAACTAAACTAAACTAAACTAAACTAAACTAAACTAAACTAAACCAAACCAAACCTAACCTAACCTAACCTAACTTAATTTAACTTAACTTAACTTAACTTAACTTAACTTAACTTAACTTAACTAAACTAAACTTAACTTAACTTAACTTAACTAAACTAAACCAACCCTAACTAAACTAAAATAAACTAAACTAAACCAAACTAAACTAAACTAAACCAAACCAACCCTAGCTAAACTAAACCAAACTAAACTTAACTTAACTAAACTAAACTAAACTAAATAAACTAAACTAAATAAACAAACATGTAGACAGAAAACAGGAAAAGAAAAGGCAGTCTGAGGGGATAAAATAAAAACAAAACAAAAGTTATGTTACAAGGACAAACAAACAACAACAAACTTTATTTATAAAGTGCTTTCTTGAGTTTTAATTGAAAACAGCTGGACTTTCCTGGTTATCTTAAAGACATTTTCCTCTCATCCAAGATGCTCCTCAGACTGAGGATGACTTCATCAGATTCTGGAAGAGCAGAGAGTACGTTCAGCAAAACAACTTAGATCCTCATTAGTTGCAAAACTCTTGTTCTTGGAGCGAATCAGCAGCTTAAGAATTTAAGGTTAACATGCAAGCTTGCAAAAATGTAAACAAAACAAGCCGAGTAACAGATCGAGGTTTCAAAACTCCAACTGGAGGTCTGACTCACCTGAGCTCTTTGAACCCAGGTGGCGTCATCGAGACTCAGAGTTTGTTTTAAACTCCTAAAATATCAGAATACAAACGCGAATCCCACGGTTTCCAAATTAAAAATGACTCGACTCCAGTTTGACAGTTAATTCTCAACTTCTAAAGTATTTATTACAATAAACAAAATATGATTCATGCTTCCAACCCTCAAACTAACATTAAAGGTGTGGGACACTTGTTCAGTCAACACATCTGCAGTGGTCTCTAGTAGGAAGGAATGCCTTGTAAGTCTTACTCTGGGGAAAAAAAGCTCCGGTGCACCTGTTTCAGGAACTAGAAGAGAGCCAGATCAGAGCTGAACTTCAGACGACAGGATCTAGAGTCTTACTTCCTGACATGTGGACATCTCTCCTCTGATTGGCTAACAGCAACACGACTCTACCACTCACTCTGTTTGCTCTGCAACGTTGATGTTTTATCTCCACCAATAACACAAGCCTGGAGGAGTTCTGCTGTGTGGTGGAGTTGCTAATGCTAACGGTTAGCTTCTACTAGCCCAGACGTTCTCTGCTGTTTCCTGGACGCTAAACCAACAACAGCCTTCCCCGTCGTGAGTCAAGATGGGTGAGTCCATGAATGTTCAGTGACAGTGTGACGTAGATCTGTCAGGATTTTCTAATCCTAGAGTTTCACCTAGAGTCTATTTTCTATCAGAAGCTAATGCAGGAGATAGGTGGAGGAGACTATTTTCATGTTCAGCCTGCAGGAAAAACTCAGAGTGACCCGTTAGAATCAGAGATAATCATTAAAAATGTTTTTTTTGTGTTCCTCACCTTTAAAGACTTGTTTGTACAATTCAGCAAAATCAGCTCCAATGCCTCTTCTTTTCTGCACAATCATACTTTTGCACAAATGTTTCATCCATGCTGTTGCCTCCATGTTGTTTGGTCTCTCTTTTACCGCAACACCAGCTTTAATCTCTTCTTTTAAAAAATCTTCTTTTTTATCAGTCATGTTCATCCTAGTCTAACTGTGGTGTCCTTTAACATAATTTCATATAAAAAAAACTATTTTATCCAACCTGAACCAGACCCCAGCGACAAATCAACAATGTTTTTGTCCACTTATGACTCCCAATCATGGTTTCATAAAAAACACAGAGCTAAAATATTAAATAACAGCCTGATTAGTGGATGTCTCTTATGATGCATCCCAGTCCAGAGTAGATCCATAAAACCAGTAAGGTGCTGACATTCCAGAGGTCACGCTGCAGATTCTTGGGTCAGACAGATGACTAACGATTGTTTCCAACATCAGTCTCTCCAAGCTGTTTTTTTTTTTGTGGAGGTGGATTAATGAGACCGGGACGCTCCCATGTTTCACAACACAAGGCCAGATAGTGATTATGAGCCTTAGTAGAAAACATACCGTTACCATCCGGCTGCAGGTCTGAGTCACTAAACTCTGACTTCCCTGAGCCTCGGGAGGCTGATCAGCTGTTAGGCTGACTGGTCTGAAGCTGCATATTTGTATTGGCTGTGATGGATCATTGCTCCTTACCCGCTGAAGTAGACTCAGGTAGAGTGGAACAGCTTGTTTCACAGCCAGTTTCTCACTGAACTGTAATTCCCAGTTCTGTAATAACCCGTTGGAGACGCAAGGCTGTTTTGAAATATGCAAATTTTCAGTTAGAATCTCACTGAACTGTTTCTGATGACACTTTAGAAAAAAAACAACCTGAATAAATCAGAATAATCACACACCGTCCATGAGAATGACGTGTTGCATTTTAGTCACAATGTTAATTATGCCGCTGCTTGTTTGTGTTTGATCCTCTTTGCACTCAGAATGTTAGATTTTTGGTTCCTTTCAGTCACCATCCCGTCCCAAAGTCTCAACACTTGCAACGACTCTGTCACAAGTTTGTAAGTAAAAAATTTGGTGAAAGTATTGAAAATGTTCTGATGTGAGTGAGGCCCTGCAGCCCTGCAGTGGAGCTGACGACCCTCCCAAACTATCTGAGACATAAAACTGAAAATATGTACCTCTGGTTACTTTTGGTCTCAACTATATAACAGAATGAATATTAAGTTCATGGTAAATAATAAATATCTGTAGATTTTTGGAGATTGATACGGTCAAACTACCTCATAACGCTTCTCCAGGATGTGCTTTTGGGTCATTCCAAGAATTTATTTCACTAAACAACAAACTCTCTTTATATTATGGTATTTAAAATTATTGATCTGAGTTCAAATCAGATGTTTATCCAGAAAAAAGCATTGATTCTGAGGCTTTCATGGATTTTAGGGAATACTGTAAAATCGAGGGATTGGCATCCAGGAAATGTCTTTTACATTAACAAAAGAACCGTGTGTGTGTGTGTGTGTGTGTGTGTGTGTGTGTGTGTGTGTGTGCGTGTGCGTGTGCGTGTGTGTGTCTGCTCTGTCTTCTCAAACCCCAGTGAGTCGTAGCGGATGGCTGCTCATACTGAGCCAGGATCCTCTGGAGGTTTTTCCTGTTAAAAGGGAGTTTTTCTCTCCACTGTCGCTACATGCTTGCTTAGTATGAGGATTGCTGAAAAGACTCTGACTCTAGTCAGTGACTCAATGCAATCTGCTGAGTTTCCTTATATAGGAAAGTTTTAACTAACTGGCTTAATGAACTGAACTCAATTGGAATGTTTGTGAAGTGCCTTGAGACGAGGTATAGAAATAAACTGAATTGAACTCGTTGGTTGAAGCTTTATAAAAAGAAAGCAATAAAATGTTTAGAAAAGATGGTTTAACAAGTCAGATTAGATGGAAAAATAGACTTTAACAACAAAAGCTTCAGGACTATTGTTGTTAATCAACCTATTTTATAATTTAAGAATCAGTTCCTATAGAATAAAACCAGGAATCTCTGCATCGTTGTCGACGTGTGAGTCCAAACACCCTGTTATATCTTTGTTGTGGATTTACAAACTTAAATAAGAAAACGCATTAAAAATGTGACTTTTTAAACTTCTCATCTGAATAATTTGGTTATTTTTGCTCAATTTGGAGATTGAAAAACAAATCGCCCTTCTTGTCTGCTGCAGTTTTCTTCTCTTCCAGTGATTTCTGCAGAAGCTCCATCTGCTCGTGCACAAAGAGCAGCTCAGGTCGCTCTCTATGTTAATGTCTTTGTGTGTGAGCCGCGCCGCGTTGATAACTCCCAGCTTTAATCCAAACCCGGGAGCTGAACACGATGGTGCGTGTGCACGGATTAGCTCCAAAGGGTCGCTGTAACGGCACCTAATCTACCAGGAAGCCTGTTCTTCAGCCGGCTCGCCGCTTTCAATGGAGCACAATAAAGGTGCGAGGCATCGCCGCTTTGCATATGACTTCTCTCAACGAGATGCGGGCTTTTCTGACGGAGGCGCCGCTTGTCGTGATTTCAGCAGCTATTAGAGCATCAATGTTTGTGCTCAGCTAAAAGTGAGCTATCACAAGAAGAAGTCAGTTTATCTGAGTCCCCGTGACAGGCTGCTGCTGCAGCAGGTGGGCCTGAGCGATGGCTGCAGATACTCTTCATACGAGCTGTGGGCGTTCCCTTCAGCCTTTGTGTAACCAGTCACTCAGGTACTTGAAGCTTAAGTTGAATTTGTTGGTTTTCGTGAACTGTTTCTCTCCCCCGCCCCTCCCCTTTATGACCGATCGACCCTAAATAGGAAAAGTTCGCAGCTCTCATGTCCTGCATGTGAACCATGAGGGCTGCATGCTCCGCAGATATTAGGCGTGTCTGAGGGCATCTGGAGTGTGAGGAGCTCAGGCTGGCAGGAGAACGACGGTGAAAGGAAACTTGTTGTTCCAGACGGTTTTGGAGTCCTCGGTTCAGCGGGTTCACCCTCTAGCCTCCAGCTCGGTGTGGAAAGCTGCTGAGCTGCAGGTCAACAATGCAAAGGGGGGTAGAATCACTCAGGAATGATGAATTATACACAGAGAAATACTTCTTACACACGTTCTGACACGTAGCACTAATTAGACAAATAATTCATTTCATTGTATCGAGAACAAAAATATGTTTGTTGATGGAAAATAATCCACTTTTATAATTAAAACTCAGCCTCACAGGAGCTTTAAAAGCGTCTCTAATGTGTGACTGTTGAGTTTTTATTTGTATGAACTATAAACAAAACAATAAAGGTTGAATATGGAACAATTTATTAAAAAGCTATATTTAAAAGAAATAATCCCTCCACGCAGCATTTAGAGGTTTAGAGAATGAAGCAGTATTTCCTTTAAAAGCTGTATTTGAATTAAAACATAATCAAATATTTATTTTGACGGCACAACACTGGGGTTATGTTTACATCTACCAGCCACTAGAGGGCACCACTGTGGGTTTCCAAATACAGTAAACAGTCCACTCAGCACAGCGAGGCTGGCACTGTGGAAAATGGCGGACTCGGCAAGTCAAGCAGCTGCTTCTGAGCCCAGAAGATGTCGTTGTCCTTCTCAGAAGAGGAGCGACCATCAAAGATCTAAAACCAGAGTGAGTTTAGGTCGTCACTGGACACGGTGCTGGCTGCTCACTTCACGTATCGGCAGAGAACCTGGCATCCTGACGGCTGGAAACCTTGTTCTGTTGTTGCAGCTACAACCTCCACACACTAGATGTCGCTTTGGAGTTCCATATTCCACCTTTTAGGCAGGTGTGGAATAGGGAAAAAAGGTTTTTCCTATTTAATAAACAGTTCTGTGTCACTATCTGCTCTTATTTCTGGTTATTATGTAGAGAACGCTGCCATCCTGTCAGGTGAGACGTTAAATACGACACTAGTGTCAGGAGTGGGATAGGGCATCTGTTCGTCTGACGCAACATTTTATTACAGCCTTTTCTAAAAATAAGAAAAGAATGTAAAGTTGCAAAATAAAAAGCTTGATTTAAAATTTTCAATAACTCTGCAGAAGTTGGATAGCCTACTCTGTGATTGGGGGTTCAGTTTACAACTAAATCAACATTCCCACCGATGGTCGTGAGCTTTGGGCAACGACCAAAAGAACAAGTGACCAAATTGAGTTTCCTCCCCCATGAAGAGCTCCGGTATCTGAGATGGAGCTGCTGCTCCTCCACATCAAAAAGGGCGATGGCTGGAATCCTTGTTCTGTTGTTGCAGCTACAACCTCCACACACTAGATGTCACTGTGGTGTTCCATATTCAACCTTTAAACTCTGAATAAGTGAAAAAGTTAAACAAATCCTGGGTGTTTTCCGAATTGCAAGGAACCTTGCCTTGCCTGGCGAGGCACTGCAAGACGCCTTGCTTACGAGGACACTGTCCTTCCTTGGTCAAATGAAACAGACTTGTCCCAGTAGACCGCGTCTGACCAGGGCCCACCCCCTGCTTACGCGCTCTGTTTACGTCCCGCCCATCATAGTAATGTTAAGTTTCAATATAGATGTATAACGAGCCTTTTACCTTTTTAATTGTGTATATATTGGTAAAATCAATTGTGTAAGTGAGTTAGTACCTGCTAGCCACCAAAGCTGCAGCTACTAAGCAACTAACCAACCATAGATAACTGCTTTGGATGTAAATAAACATTTTACATATCAGCCCAATAGCTACATTTAGTTGACTTACATTTAACTGGAAATTTGCCCCAGAAGTAGCTGCTGCCGGCTCCTGATCACATCTGTGTGAAAATACCGCGCTGCATTCTGGGAAATTCTTGACCAAGAGAAGGCAACAAGGCACCTCTCATGTATCCTTGGTCAGTTAGCTAAACGGCTAACAAACGGAGGACAGACGCCTCGCTAGCACATGAACATTGGAACTGATTGGAACACGCCTTGGTGGTTCCTGATGACATATCTCCTAGGGAAGATGGCTTCCAGAACAGCCTCAGTTCAGAGAAATGAAGCTCACATCCTTCAGGACTGATGAGCTAACAGCTAGTCTGAGCACAGCTGGAATCCAGATGTTTGTTGCTGCTGTCTGGAAAGAATCCCAGTCTCTTCATGCAAAAGTGATTTTATAAACTTTATAGTTATTTCTGAGTGTAATCCAGCAGCAACGCATTCTGGTGCTGGCCTCAACGCAGGAGAACCAATCAGATCTGTCTAAAAAAACATTCAAACTTTAAATTCAAGCCTGAACTGATCGAATTAAAGAAAACTGAATTCCTCTTCATCTCACATTAAACTTGAGCCTTTTTACATGTAATAAATACATTTTTTAATTAGATGTTTTTCACTCTAACACATCTGTCACAACTGGATTCTTCTCTAGAATTGGACTCAAAATGTTAAAAATTAATATCTTCTATTGTTTACAGGAGTTGGATTCAAAATAAATATTTAAATGCATCAATGGAACATCTATTATATATGTTCTGAGGACTTTTAGGTGAGTTGTGGGCAGTGTGGACACGTGACAGAAGAGATGAGTGATATTAGCGTGGAACCAACCAACCATAATAAATGAGAACATCTGACTTTATATGAGGAGATGACACACGTCTCTGTGTTTCTCTGCCTTTGTCCTTAATGGAGGAGTGAAAACCGAACCTGGGAGGAAAACAAAGCGGCGGTGAAAGCTGCAGGGCAGGGTTGGTGTAAAAACTAGCAGAAAGGTTTTCGACACCTTCCAGCAGGCAGACCGTGCCAGTCACGCCATCCTGGGTGGGTACACGACACGCGTTAGTGGATAGAGACGAAAACACTCAGAGACTCTGTCTTAACCCTGTACACACACACACACGCACTGTGTGACATTAATAAATGCATTTATTACATTTATTCTCATCCATTTTCCAAATATCCTCAAGTTCACCTGTTTATTGGAATTCTGTTGTAATTAATGCACCTGGAGGTTCAGCCACAGGAGTAAGCCTTAACAGAAAACGAGTTTATTTCAACAGAAATCTAAAGTTATAGTCCAGGACACGAGGAACCAACTCTCCTCAGTCCGTGCGCGGGTTCTCCGTGGGCGTCTCAGACGCTGAAAGACTCAATAATTAAATCCACAATCCAAACAAGCACTGCAGGTGGTTCTTTATACGTGCGTCCAAACAAATCTTGATGTTTTTGTTGTGATTCTGAGGAGGATGAACACGATACCAACCGACAGCTCTGACGACGCCTCTCTGATTCCACATTCATACACGCCGGGTGTTTGTAACAGGACGGTTTATGTGACGCTCGACTCGTCTCAGATGTGAGGATCATTTACATAACCAACAAGACAAGTAACAGAACCCCACGAGTCACTTAGAGGCTGGCTTGTGTAAATGTCATGTCTTCAGAAGATGCCTTTTGTGTGTGTGTGTGTGTGTGTGTGTGTGTGTGTGTGTGTGTGTGTGTGTGTGTGTGTGTGTGACTTGCACGTGTCCCGAGGCCTCGTACTGTGAAAATAAGAAAACATTTCTATTTTTAGCCCTTTTTCTGCAAACTGTCGGGCGCTGGGTTTCAGAAAAATCAGGTCAAGTGTTTTTGGTCTCAGAGTTCATTTAGTAAAAACAGAATCAAAAACATATAAACGTGTTATTCAATAAGAAAATCAACTCCTGATGTGTGAAAATAAGCTCAAAACCAAACAACTCAGGAAATATGAGTTTACTTTTACAATATTAGTGTTAATATTAGTTCCTGGGAATTTTACAGTTGGTGTTTTTTTACAATTGTTATTGAGATCATTTTCACTTTTGTGACTTTTCAAAACTTTTCTAAGACTTAGTCTAAATGCTTTTAGAAGATTCTGAGTTGGGCTGCAAGGCAGAAACCTAATATTTTAAAAAACCTTACATTTACCTGCTTGTTTTCCTGCCACTAGACTTTTTAATTTGATCAAAAATATTGATGAATAGTGTCTTAGAATCAGTTTTTATACAGGAAAAGAACAAAATGAGTCACTTTTTCTGCCCTACATTCCTACTTTTACAGTCAGTCCTGTAAATCCATCTGAGGGGAGCGACCAGGAGTACAGGTCGGTGTGAGCGTAACCACCTTGGCTTGAACACCAGTAAGACAAAGGAAATGGTGATTGACTTCCAGAGAAACACTCCTCCTCACTCACCAGTAAACATCCAGGGAGCAGACATTGAGGTGGTGGACACCTTTAAGTACCTGGGTGTTCACCTCAACAGTAAACTGAACTGGTCCCACAACACAGATGCTCTGTATCAGAAGGGCCAAAGCCACCTCCATCTCATGAGGAGGCTGAGGTCCTTCAGAGTTAACTCCCAGCTGCTAAAATCCTTTTATCACTCTGTTGTTGGCTCTGTTATTCATTCTGCTGTGGTCTGCTGGGGTGTAGGCAGCTCTGACCGAGACAGGAAGAGACTGAACAAGCTAGCTACCAAAGCTAGCTCGGTTCTGGGCTGCCCGCTGGATTCTGTTGAGGAGACGTGTGAGAGGAGGATGCTAGGGAAGATGACCTCCATCTTGGAAAACCCTTCCTTCCCACTGTATTCCACTGTGGAGGCCATGGGCAGCTCCTTAGTGTCAGACTGAGACATCCCAGATGTAAACCAGAACGCTACCGTAGGTCATCCATTCCCACTGCAGTAAGAGTGTAGAACTAGATTGTAGTTTACCTGTTACTGGTATTATCCTGCTACACGCTAGCATCAGTGCAAGATTCAGTACATGTGCAATACCAGATGTACATTAGTATGCATGTGTCTGTGAAGGTTCCCAGTCGTCCAGGTCATGGTAATCCAAATTGGGTTCGAATGAAGGCAACTGGACTTCTTGGGTTTCTTGAAGACACACCCTCCTGCATCTAATCAACACGACGACTCCCACACAGTAGAGGCTAACGATGCTAACGACTCATCAGGAGGTAGGGAGGAGGGCGATTCACAGGCAGTTTCTGCTCGTTTAGCAACAATAGACAGCTACAGTTTATAAGATCAAGCCTCCCATATTCCAGTCAGAATTGACAAAGCTCCTCAGATGAGAAGCGAAACGTCTTCAAGAAACCAAAGAAGTCCAGTTGCCTTCATTCAAACCCAATTTGGATATGTATGTGTCCCTTATGCTGGAAACTCAATTTTCTATTTTTATTCATTTTTTAATTGCTGAAGGTAACAATAATAGCCTACTGTCTGTGTATATACCTGTATTATATTTGTCCTATTCTCTGAGTGTATGAGCTGCCTTAACAAGTGAAATTCCCCACTGTGGGATCTATAAAGTCATTTCTATTCTAGAAACAAACAAACAATTCACTTAACAATAAAGATGCACAAATTAGTAAGAAAACTGAAATTTAAAACAGTTTTTTGCATCTTTATTTAGTTTTATTCCTGTAAATAAACAAGTTTTAGTCATTTAAATGAAATGAAACATGTTGTGAATAAACTTTTTGACTGGCAGCCAACAGATTTGACTTTTTAAAGCACTTTATCTCCCGTTTGAGCTGCAGCTAAAGGAACGGCTCTGACTGAAGCGGGTCGTGTTCCGTGTTCCCGGTCCTGGACCTTTGCCAGGTCGTGGGGATTTCTGAGACACCTGAAGCGTTGGGAGCCATTAGGGTGTGCCGACACGCTGTCCAACTCTGAATGACTAAGCGTTTTACCGTCACACACATGGGATGACAGCTTTATGGCTCCTGCACAGACACACGATGTGACCACCTACAAGAGAATGTGGAGAAAACCCTTCAGATTCTCAGATTTTCCCTCATCACCACCAACAGCTGAGATTTTACTACGGCCAGGTCGGTCTAATTCATAACAGAAACAGTTTATGTGACCATGAGAGATAAGCTTTGGGTTGATCCTAGGTATGAACGGGCCTCCTATCAACCATCACAAGTGTTTAAACAAGATATGGCACGTCTATTAGCATCTCAGGTGTGTTACCATTCAGACAGGAGCTACACCTGGACTCAAACTCCGAAGTTTGCCTTCAGAAATCTTCAGACAAAGCCTTGGAGATGGGACTAGGAGGCCTTTTACACACAGCCAGCATACTTTAAAACACCTTTGACCCGACTAATCACTGCCGTTTCTGTAAATCTTTGTTCGTTTAGGAGTAATTTACATTCCTTTACACTTGAAAAGCAGGTACATGAGACGTGTGGATTCAGAAGCAACTTTTCTCTCAGATTTCGGCGTATTTTCCTGTTTTTGTCGGACTGAAACGGCTTTCCGCCCCATCTGTAATTACGCCCGTGTGTCATCTCATCAATCACCTGCAAATCTCATTACCTGTGGGAGCCAACCTGCTCCCAGGGGAACTTTTTATGTGACAGTTGGCATTTGGATACGGTGCACACAAGTCCACTCTTAGTGTCAGAGGTGCGCTATCAGCCGGAGACATCTCACCTGTACATTCAAATGCACGCGTAACAGCTCGGATCCACGTGCAGCTGTTTAGACGAGCCAATCCTCTCGGTCTCCGCTCGTATCGGAGGCTGTTTTTTGTTATAGTGGTTTGATTTGATTTGATTATGTGGATTATATTCAAAGCATCAGACAAAAGGGAGCATGGATGCGCAACAACAGCAGCGGCTAAAGAGGAACTATGGGAACAATGGAGAGAGACGGACTTTTGCAGCAGAGAAACCGAAGAGGAGGTGTTTTGGCATGAGTGTTACGAGTTTGCATATATTGTATTGAGAGACAACAGCGTTGCAGAGTGTGCCTGTGCATGCTTGTGTGAGCCACTGTATTGGAATGCTGGCCTCGGGCACCCGGCAGCTCACAGCTTCAACTTCTGTAAACAAACTAATGGCAGAAGACTAGTGGACCACACAGCCTCTAAACGACAGCAAGCTGCTGTAGGGTCAACAAACCTGCAGAAGGAGCAAAGAAACGAGGAGATTTCCAGCAGACCTGCACTTAACGTACACGCATCCCTCAAAATACTGATGAAATAATTCATTAATATGGTTTTATTAGATGATAGTATTAATAAACTACAAGGAATACTTTGTAAACACATCAGATCTTAATTAGGAAAATAATCCTGCTGGATCTGTGTTAGGAACTAGAGAAAGTCAGCAGATAAAAATGATCAACCTGCAGAGATCTTCATTCAAACACTCGAAGACTGGAACACTGATGCAGCAGGTCAGTCCAGTTAGCTGACCCCATGTCTGATGGATGATGTCCTGGTCTATCTCCTCCCAGATCCTGACCAGGACATCGCTGAGGTGTTGGATGGACCTAAACATGAAGTCCCAGAGATGTTGTGCTTGATTAAGGTCAGGTGAGTGTGAAGGACAGTCATGGTACTAATCCCTTCATGCTGCAGGAACTGCCTGCATGCTCTTGCCACATGAGGCCAGGCATTATCACGGACCAGGAGGAACCCAAGATCCACTGCACAAGCCTAATTCCTAATGTCAGTCATGGTAGCATCATCTATCCTGTACAGGTCTGGATATTCCTCCCCAGACTTATGGTCCACTCGTACCTACTGCTCAGCTCGACTCGAGCTTGGCATTACTAGACACGGTTCTGTTGGTTTTCCATTACAGCTGAGAAACGTCTCTAGTAGGTGGGGTTGTGGGTGGCCCACATCCACGATGTTGAACATTCGGGATAGACTTCAAAACAAAGAGACCCGGAAAAGTCTGCAAGCCCAAGGCGGAAAACTCTGAAGCAACCAGAGAAATGGTAAGCAGCTTATATTTGTATTGGACCTCATTGGGTTCTACAACCCCCCAAGGCGCTTCACAACACATCCAGTCATTCACACACACACACATTCACACGCTGGTGGTGATGAGCTACAGTGTAGCCACAGCTGCCCTGAGGCGCACTGACAGAGGCGAAGCTGGCGTACAGGAATGCCACCAGTCCTTACGACCACCACCAGCAGGCAGGGTGGGTGAAGTGTCAACGACTGGGACAGAGTGCAGGGTTCAAACCTGCAACCTATTATGGGCGAGCACTAAACCCCTCTGCCACTGTCGCCCCAGTGACTCCATTCCCTAGTCATTCAGTGACTAACAGTCTCTGATGCACGTTTTCTGCCCAGTTGAGGACGCTTAGAACCACATCGGGGTGACCTGCTAGGGGTGTAGGGACTGAGAAGATACCACACCATGTTTATTTATAAAGCACATTTAAAAACAGCATGACAGCTGACCAAAGTGCTGTACAGCAGCAAATAAAGAGGAAACCCCGAAATACCAAACAAGATAAAAATCAGATGAAAGATAAAAGAAATAGTAGATTAAAATAATTTAAAAATCTAAAAGAAATATGCTAGAGAGTAAGCAAAAACACAACAAAAACATAAAAACATACTAAAAGGGTAGCACATGTCCACAGGTAAGATACCACAAACTAAAACACTAAAAAGCATGATCATTAATCAAAGGCTAAATGATAAAAGTAGGCCTTTAGCACAGACTTGAATCGACACAGTGATGGGGCCTGTCGGACACTGAGGGGGAGAGCATTCCAGAGCTTGGGGGCAGCGAACGAGAAGGTCTGCTCCCCACGGGATTTATATTTCATCTTTGGGATGCACAGGAGCAAGTGATCTGCTGATCTCAGGGTTCTGGACGGTACATAGGGTTTGAGTAGTTCTGACAGATAAACAGGAGCTGGACCATTCAGGGCATTGTAAAAAAAGTTAAGACCTTAAACTGGATGCGGTATTTAACGGGCAGCCAGTGCAAACGGGCAAGGATGGGTGAAATGTGACAGCGTCTGGAAGTGTTTGTCAGGAATCTAGCTGCTGCATTCTGCACTCTCTGGAGACGCTCAATTGAAGAGACACTGACACCAATAAGGACTGAGTTGGCATGGTCCAAACGTGAAGTAATAAATGCATGAACAACAGATTCCAGGTGTTTGACTATTGACTTTAACCGAGTGATGATCACCAATGTATGATGGTGCTTGTCCATGTAAGGCCCTAAAAACCAGAACCAGGATCTGGAAATGAACCCTGAAGTTAACCGGCAGCCAGTGAAGCTGAAGAGGAGCGGGGTGACGTGGGTGTGTTTGGAGGACTTGGTCAGCAGCCTAGCACAGGCGTTCTGGACCACCTGTAGACGCTTCAGGGAGGTTCTGCTCAGACAAGAGAAAAGCCAGTTGCAGTAATCTAAGCGTGAGGAGATGAAGGTGTGGAGAACAATCTCCAGTTCAGAGCGGGACAGAACGGGACTCAGCTTAGCAATGATCCTGAGATGGAAGAAGGAAGAGCCAACAAGAGAACTGACATGAGAATCCAGGGTGAGAGCTGGGTCAAAGGTCACACCAAGGTTCCTGACAGAGGGTTTGGTGTGAGAAGCAAGCTGACCAAGAGAGTCTCTGACTTTGGGAACCAGCTTGTCTGGAGCACAGATGAGGATCTCAGTCTGGTCTTCATTCAGCTGTAGAAAGTTCCCAGCCATCCAGGTTTTAATAGAGTCTAAGCAGCTGTGCAACAGCTGCAGCTTAGACATCTCATGGGGCTTGAAGGTGATGTACAGTTGGATGTCATCTGCATAAAGATGGTAGGAGATTCCTTTAAAAGAGCTTTATGGAATTATGCTCTGGTTTGTTGTGGTAAAGAGGGAGTCAAGTCAAAAGGCAAAGCTCAGGATAAACTGAGGTGTGAATGTTCCAGCCCTCACCTGTGGCTCTGAGATGTGGATCATATCCCAAAGAACGAGATCTCAGATAAAGCGACTATAATGAGCTCCCTCTGTCGCTTGGAGTGGATCTGCTGCTCCTCCTCATCAAAAGCATGCTCTTGAGGGGGCTCCTGGTCGCCTCCTTCTGGACGTTTTCCTGGTACATCCCACTGAAATGAGAGCCTCTGGAACATCTAACACCTGTCAGAGGACTTATACATCTTCTCTGGCCTGGGACTAACCAGGGACGACCCCCCAAGAGCGCTTGGGATAAGGATGCTTGGGCTTCCCTCCCTCTCTCCTGAATAGTCTGATTAACAATATCTATCATCCCTCTGTGACATATGAACATGTGATAAGACCCTTTTTCGGTTTTTATTAAAAATCTGTGCTTTTCCCAATAAAACTGGCACGAAGCAGACAAATAAATATGACTAAGAGGACATTTTTACCTGTAGTTCACCCTAAACAAAGGTGCAGGTTGATTTCTGCCTCCTTTCCATTTAATGAGATGAAGTTTAAAAAGCTGGTGCCATAAAAAGAGCGAGCATTCATTTAACCTTGTTACTATTTTGAGAACAACAACGTGAGAGCACCGTAGTGATTGCTGGTGAAATTAGACACAAACATATGGTTTCAGGTTTTATTACCAGCAGAAGCAAACATGTCGGAGCGGGTTCGAAACACCCCGTAGCGCAGAGGATCAACAAAGTTGTGTTTCTGTGAGCAACACAGACAAAATACTGAAGTGTGACATCAAAGCTAGATCCTGATTCCAAATGAAATCCCATATTTATACACCGCCACGGTGTTCCATGTGTCTGATTCCAGTTTAATGGTGCAGCTCTCCGAGGTGTGAGCATGACTCAATCCTGCCTTTGTTCTGCTGCCTGATAACAATCCAACTGTCGCCTCATTATGAGCTGAAACTGGTCGGGTGGGATGTTAAACATTTAAGAGAAACTCTTCTGTTTAGAGCAGGCGATGGGTGCCCGTGCCTGTGTAAACCACACAGGTGTGTGTGTGTGTGTGTGTGTGTGTGTGTGTGTGTGTGTGTGTGTGTGTGTGTGTGTGTGTGCATTTATGTTTTGCGAGCCCAATTTGTCAGGTTACACACCCGCATTATGAGACCATTTGGTTTATGAGACCATTTTTGGTGGTCTCGTAATTCATGACTTTTAAAGTGCTGCAAATTTTTATAAAAGTAAAATCTAAATGTCGTTAGCTGATTAATACTGACTTTGTAACTGCTATTATCATTTTATTTAGTTATTTCAGCAACTTAAACTTTCTTTTGGTTTTCATGGCCAATTTAAAATTGGTTTCGTAAACCACGTCGTGTGTGTGGTATGCAGACCTCCAGGGTCTCATAACGCCCTTAGAATGTCACAGATGATTGTGTGTATTTTTTGATAGTTTTTATTTTATTTTTGAAGTGAGGCTTTTCTTCCATGGGTAAAATAGAACATGTTGACATACTTTTTGTGTTCACCAGATGCAAAGAATTCGTGTGTGTGGGATACAAACCACCATGTTGTCATGGTCTCATAAACCATTCAAAATGTCATAGTGG
>SSNS01000177.1:982760-1022467 GCA_006937985.1 Aphyosemion australe | reverse complement strand
TATTATGTGGTGTTTTTATTCTGGGACATATTTATTAATCCCTAAATATCACAAATGGGTTTATTCGTTTTTCTGGAAACTGTATATTTTTACATCTGGGCTCACACATTTGGAAATGCTAGAATCTGGAGAATTTTTTGGCCTTTTAGGTTTGATTTTCTAGATGAAAAACACATTTTTACAATAAAACATTTATAATTACTCACAGAAACCTGTTTAGATGCTTAAAATACACAAAAAGGAAACTATTTCAGGAATAAAATGAACATTTTTAACATCATGATCATATTAAAAGATAAAAAAGGAAACTGGAGGGTAATGATTATCTTTTTGCGCTCTGCTTGATTGTGATTGGCTCAAGCCCATCATGTACATAAATAACGCCCCAGCAGTAAACAGCTGTTTATGAGTAAAAACAGGTTATGAACGTCCTCTGACCTGCTGCACCAGCCGTTTCCTTTACTCATAAGAAGGACGAACAAAAACATCTCAGGTCGCGTATCAAACTTTTACGAATCTGCCTGATCTGAAAAGTCCAGCTCTGCTTTGGGAACTGTTATTTTTTTATTTTGCTTTCTAGATTTTTTTCCCAGAGAGTGTTTCTCCTCAGCGCTCAGAGCTGATCTGGACTCCTGAGACACAGTAGCCTGTTGTCTGGCCTGGGGGGTGGAGGAGCGTTGTTATGAGAAGGCGAGGAACATGTTATGGTAACCTGGGTGGTAAAAGCCTGAACATATTTGGGAAAATGCCCCTTTATACCCTCGCTGACCCTCCCCGTTTTCCCCCAAATCTCACACATTAGAGGTTTTTCAGGGATCAGCTCAAAAACCTCCTCCTCTGTACTCCAGACGGTTATTTTATCAGGGTTGCATTTACAAGAGAAATGATTATTTTTGATATTTTTCTTTGCTCATGAAGGAAAAAGAGAGAAATTTAAGAGAAGTGAGATTTTTTTTAACCTTTGAATTAGCCAGAACATGCAGGAAGGGTCAAACTGGACCTAATATGAGTCACTTTTACTAAAAATATAAACTCAGGTTTTAGTGATTATTAATAACTTTATATAGTGACCAACTGTCTATCACCAAAAACAAAATCATATTTCAAAACCGAGGCTTGATCAGACGTTTACATCCATTATAATTCTAAGTCCTTAATTTGATGTTCTGTGTTTATCATATTAGTGTTTTTCACCCTTTAATTGTCAGATTTGAGCACATTTTAGTCCCTAAAGCATCTCCTGGAATTACCAAGACAAAAAAATAGATCACTAGATAAATTTAATAAAATTCAATATCATTACCATACATTATAATTACGTTCATGCAAATAGAATTACATTATAATTTAACTCTTTCTGTTCCAAATACACAAACAATTCTATAAATAAATAAAATGTGTTTTAAAATTAAAAGGTGTATTTCTTTTTGATGGTTCAATGAAAATGTGATTTATGGGATTTCTCACCTTTTACGTGTGATTCACTATAATTTAAAAAGATAAACTCGAGTTTCATAGAATCAAAAACAAAGTAAGACTAGTCTGCATTCATCTGCTGGGGAGGAATAATTCAGAATCTAATTAACTGGTGCAGAACCTTTAAAGGATTCCTCAATAAAGGAGTTTATTATTATTATTTTATTATTTATTATTTCATTCTAGGCATTGGCATTTACCATCCAGGTGACAAACCACGTGTACATATTTTAAATAATGAACATTAGTATTGATGTCCTGAAAGGGAGTGGGAAGAAGCAGACTTATTTAACCCCGTCATTTAATCCTTATTTGCATAAGGATAATAATAATAATAATTAACCTTTTCTGACCCAATATGGGTTAAGTTAACATAAATTAAGTGTCATATTTGTATACATAATTCAAAGAATACCGACAATGGTAACAGATAACAATACCAGCAATGGTGGAACTGACAATATTCACAACTGTGAAATATAATTAAATAAATAAATAACAATGGAGAGTGACCTCCTGCATCAGGATCTTTTATTAAACTGAACCGGCTCCTGGCTTTCTGCCACATTTTATAAAATCTGTTTGGAGACAAAAACATCAGCAGTGTGTGTGTGTGTGTGTGTGTGTGTGTGTGTGTGTGTGTGTGTGTGTGTGTGTGTGTGTGTGTGTGTGTGTGTGTGTGTGTGTGTGTGTGTGTGTGTGTGTGTGTGTGTGTGTGTGTGTGTGTGTGAATTCTGCAGATATCTGCGTTAAGAACACTAACGTTTGCTCTTGATCGGGCTGATTTTCTACTTTAAGTGAGCAGAAACCATAACAGGAATATTAGACTACTGTAATCAGACGTGTTTTTATCTGAAAGAGCCTCTGTTCGGCTTTAGCTGCCGTCCTCATCTGGATGCTTTTCCGAGCTAAGCCTGGCACAGGCCTGGATTTCCTGAGCCCAGGGAGCCCGAAGCTCCTCCAGGAAAAGGAGAGCTACTGGAGATAAAGCAGCACTCGGAAGCAAAACAAACCAAATATCAGAGGTTTATTTAAAATCTGCTGGTCTTATATTAACAGCAGCGCTACAGGCTGGAGAGATTAGCAACACTTGGGTCAGCGGTTCCTGGAGAACATTTTTATAAGACTCATAAAAAGGGTCAGGATCGGATTCATTCCATAGGAGATGTGAAAACTATGGATTACACTTGGAGTGTTGTTAGATGAGACAGGTTAGCACGGAGAATGAGATCTCCCTGCAGTGATCTTTGACTCTGAAGGATTCACACTTGTTTGATGTGTTACAGTTAAAATGCCCCGTGCAGGAAGGAAGTGCTCACCCACCGCTCTCTCTTCCATCTTCAGCAGCTCCATGGGAGGGGGGGAGGATTTCTGTGCAATATTTACAGTGACCTTTTCCCCTCACTGGCCAGGGGCCCATGGGAAAAAACTGGAGAAGACAAACAATGAACAATAGGGTTCGGGATGAGCAGCGGTGCCAGCTCAGCATGTGTCTTTACGGGATGCAGATTACAGCGGGTCGGAGGGGTCAGGGCGCGGAACGGGGCGCCAACGGTGTCCTGTAGGCGCGCACCTGGACACCTGCTCAGAAAACCTGCAGCAGAGCGACACCTGATCGTTTTTAAAGATCTGTTCTGTTCAGGTGAGAAGATTCATCCTGAAGCTGCAGCATCTGTGGAGCACATGTTCATTTGACCCAAAAATGATTATTTTACATTTAGTTTGTATTAATACGGATTTGATCCACAGACTTCTTCAGTAAATACATCAGCTGTATTGGCTCTAATCAGTGCTGCTCGTTTTTAACCCATTTTCTCATAACAGTAAAAAAAAAAAATTAAAACTAAAGAATTTCAGTTTGAGCCTTTTATTAAATGACTTTTACTAATTAAATGAGATTTTAAATGATGATATTAAACTATTTTATTTATAAAGCACTGTTGGATAGGTTACATCAGAACTCAATAACAGAGATGTTTATATTTTGTTTCAGGACTTGTTTTTTTATTGGCCCTTTACACTTTTTTAGAACTTCTTTAGAAACCCTGAAGCTTGTTTTCTACTGATTTTTGTCTTTTATTTTGACGAATGAAGCCAGTTGTCATGTTTTTTTTTTTATTTCAACATGTTAAAAACAAAAAAAATCTTCACCTCACATTTTTCATATTTCCTCCTCCTTATATTTACTGAATGCATATTTTTCTACTATTTATATTATACACGGTTACAAAACAATCCGAGATGAACAGAAAAGCCACTTTCTCCATCTTTAAGTATGAATTGGTTTAAAATTATTTTACATTTATGTAAAACGGCCAGTCTTCCCATGACTATGTGCAGTCTTTCCTAACAATGTGACGACTGTTTTAAGTGTCTTGGACTGTAAATGCTCAGACATTTGATGAATTTTGTCTTAAATTGAGTGGCGTGTATGTAACCTGCAGCTTCACCAGGAGGTATATCTGATACCGATGCTCTCACTGACCGGCAAAATTCGCCGAGAAAAAGATCAGAATCTTCCATCATCATTGCCGTTAAGTAGATGTTTATGTAGACAAACAGCCTCTGTGTTACATCAGCATCTGTACTCCCAAGTCACAGTTTAATCTCCTAATTATCAGATTACTCCGTGTAATTGGACAATATGGTTCCCCCAGAGATTGGGCCTTGCCTTATCACAGGAATTCTTTCTGCCCTGCACAATTTGGTGGGATAAATGTAAGGGCATCAGTGCTGTAGTGTGAGCATGGGTGGTCTCTGTTGCATTTCTAATGATGCTGCGCCTTTCCCAGAACAAGTGGAAATACCTCAGTGATGCACCGTGAAAAGAGAGACGAGGAAAGAGCAAAGCTCCCTCTGGGCTCAGGCTTTCTCACATGATGGGCACCCAGCTCCACAGAAGAACAACTCATTTGCTTAATATGCAGATTACATTTACCATTTAGCTGTGTTACATTGTGTGAAATACATTTTTTTAAAAGCCTTTTGGAATGACCAGAATAAAAATTGAATTAACTAATACAACTACGACTAATTTCAAATAGAATTAAAACATTAACCAGATCATCAATCTGTTTGAGAGAAGTTACATTTATTAGGAAATGTAGTAAAAGATCAGCTGCTTTTAATCTCATTGTACTCTTGTATAGTGACAATAAAGGAATTCTATTCTATTCTATTCTATTCTATTCTATTCTATTCTATTCTATTCTATTCTAAAAGAAGCATTCAAAATCTATAAATGAATAGTATTTTATGTTTTTATAATAGTTTTTGTAAAATATGCTAAGTTTAAAAAAGCAAAAAGTAACTAATTAAATGATTTTACTACTTGTTGCTTTTTTACGACTTTATTATGAAAGTCTTAGACAGGAAGTGGTTACCGGATCCCGGAAATAGTCGCTGCAGACAAGCTTGTTTGAGCTGTGAGTTTCACTCTTCTCTAAAATATATATTCCTATTATTCTCGAAAACAGTTTAAAAATTATTGCATGAAAGCCCAAACCCTTAGCGTCTTGTGGGCTTGTAGGAACTCTAATGACAGTCATTGTTTACCTTCGTGACAGCTAACTGGAATGCTAGCGGATGTTAGCTTTAGGCTAAAGTTAGCTGTCAAAACTGTCAGCACGGTGATTGTTATTTATTTGACTTTGAAATGGTCGGTTTGTTTTTCTTGTAAGCCGTATCGTGTGTGTGTGTGAGTGAGGATTTTCTGTATGGTCAGTGCTTGAAGAACAGACTATTAGACCGGTCGGAAAGGGCCAGTTTGACCTGAGCTTATTACAGAACTGTCAGCTTAGCCGAACTCTGTTTATTTGTAATCATATTTTAGGTATGTGTTACGTTATTTGTAACTTATAACACATTCATGACTTCGCCAAAATTGTTAGTCATCTAGGTAAAATTCGGCTAGGTAATTTTGTGTTCATTAATGTTACAAATCGTTTTTTCATATGATATTTAAATAAGCTAAATAGGTCTCCACCTTGTATGAGACGAATTTATGAATCTATGTTTAGCTTTAAGGATGGGATTACCTCCAGACACTCATCTTAGTCATCACTTGTTCCACTTTGCTCGTTTGAAAAACTAGAGGTAAATTTCTCATAAATAAGCCGTTCAATGTATTCTGGACCAGTGATTCCCAAGGTTAGGGTCAGGACCCTACTGTGGGTCACCCAGAGTTACACTGGGGGTCTTGAGATGATTTCCAGAAATCGAAATAAAATTGAAAAACAATTGCAGAAGTTATATTTTTGGCATAATTGTTACAAAAACTCAATTACATTGAAGCGGTTTTCTTTCTGTCCAGAATTATTTAGCTTTTTGAGCAAGTTTGTTTTGTCAAATAAGAGATATTTGAGGTCTCGTGTCTTGACAATTACTATTTTGTGGGTCTGAAGCTGAAAAGTTTTGGATTCACTGTTCTAGACTACATGAGAAGACACGACCACTCTACATAACTTATACAGTCTAAGGTACACATTCAGTTTGTCTCGGCCCATCTTTCCATCTGTCTGTCAGATAAATGTTTTAAATGATGGCTGCAAGTATGTTTTGTTTTATGTAGGTTATTTGTAATTTTATGTGCTTTGATTACGCGCCCCTAAGCGTTCCTCTTTGATAAATGTTATACTAGCACTAAAACAATGATATATTTGCCCTTACAATTTAATATTTATAACATTTTAGTTATTAAAAACAACCACATTTATAGAACCCTATTTGACTATGAATGATAATTTGTAAGTGGACTAAGTAAAGTTTATTTATATAGCACTTATCACAGAAAGAAAAATCTCAAAGTGCTTCACAAAGATCAGCAAAACAAATCATAAAGTCATCAAATCCTACAGTGTTTCCCCTAAATAGACTTTGGCATGGCGCTGCGCCACGGCTGAAATTCCAGCACCACGCCTACAAAATGCCGATTTATTTTTAATGAGACATTGTTAATACTTCAATTGAACCTGCGCTGCTTTTCAAAGAAGCAGGAACCACTCTGTTGTGCATGTGAACACAGCATGCAGGCAGCAAGGGGGAGGAGGTCCGGCAGTTCACGCCAATAAAGACTTTGAGAATTATGATGGATGTTGAGGGTTTCCCCCAGCGCTATATTAGCCTGGCGGGCCGCCAGACTTTGCCTGCCCCCCCGCCAGGCTAAGCGTCACATATTTATTTATTTTAAATTTTCTTTAAGGCACCAAACAAACTAACTAACATTTAAAATGTTAAATTTAGTGTTTAAACAAATACTCGAATGTTTCGATTAAAAAAATTCTCAAATCATTATTATTTACTGATTCGAGGCTTTGTTAAATGCGCACCGCAGTCGGACTCTAATTTACACGGACACATTTTACTGGAGCACAACGGTGGATATCACCGGTGATGGAGAAAACGATAAAGACAAAAACTCTCGCAAAAGGCAAAAGCGGTCTAAAGTTTGGGACCATTTTAAACTCAGAAGAAGAGAAAACACGGTCGAGTGTCTCCACTGTAAAACGGAGTTGTCCTACCATAACAGCACAACTTTATCCTTGAACAGGAAACCGCTTCAGCCAGCCGAATCCAGGTAGGCTAATGCTAATACCATAGACATAGGCTAATACGTAGCACGCAAGCTAACTTTCGCTTCAAGTAGGGACCGGAAAAAAAAACATGTTAGCGATGTGGAGCAGGGACGTAGCTAATACCTGGAGTCATTGCGGCTCAGTGTGACGCTGCAAATACGGCAAGCCATTGTAGCATGTAATTTACAAACATATCTATCTTTGAATATAATTTTAGGTTGGATTATTGTCAATCCATGTATATTTAGAAAAATCTGATGCCATTACATTGTTACTAGTAGACATTAGTAACATTTCTACTTGAAGTTTGATTTTGAAACACAAACTCAGAATTCTTTTCCTCTGTTTTGAAAGGTCGTCAAATAGAATATTTGATTGACAGAGGATTAGATAGAATATTAGAATACTAAAATATTAAATAGCTGTAGCCCTTGTTAATGCAGGAGATAGGTGTAGGAGACTATTTTCATGTTCAGCCTGCATGAAAGACTCATAGTGATTGATTGTAATCAGAAATGATCATTAGAAATGTTTTTTCAGTGAAGCACACCTTTAAAATGGATAGAAGACTTAACCTGCAAGTCTGACTTTAACATCTGGTGATACAACAGCACAATAGCAACATCTTACGATGGATAAGTGAACAGGGTGGGAGGGCAGGTGTATGTTCCATCATCTAAATTGTATTTTTTTGTGTCTGGTAAAACCATATTCCAAAATTGTGCCTTTTTGTAAGACAAATAAGTATTATTAATAAATGGTTAATAACACCACTTACTAGTCATACTTTCAAACTTCCTGACAAACTTTTTTAATTTTTTTTTTACACAAAAACACTGTGGGTCGCCCGTGGGGCTTGTCTACCACCGGGCTTTGCAAATTTTCTGGGGGAAACCCTGGACATTTTCGTTGAATGAGAGACGAATACGAAAATTGACAAATGAAAATCCAATCAGAAAACTGAAAAGATGGGAGACTGGAAAAACTAACCAATCAGCAAATGGTACAGGCGGGACTAGACGAGAAAAGAACCAATCAGAGTTCATAGCTGGCCGCTGTTTGAACAAGCAAGCGGAAACCAGACATCATATGTTTATGCTGGTAAAAGTTATCTCTAAAGGGAGAAAATATCCGTGTTGTTAGCAATAAATTTCTAGGGGAAACACTGTCTTAAATTGATCATTAAAAACAAAACAGCAAAATATCCTAAAACAAATGAAAGATAACTAAAATCATTATACAGTTGAAGAAAACACAAAGTAAAAGCAACTTTAAGTAAAAGGGTCTTCAGCTGCTTTTTAAAGGTGACCAGACTGTAAGGATAAAGGAAGTTCATTCCAAAGTCAGCGTCCAACAGCCTGGAAAGATCAATCACCTCAACTTTAATATCTGGTCTTTGGAACTTCTAGAAGATTGTGGTTTTTGCTTTTAGATGAGGAATCTGACATGTTTCATTAGAAGACTCTTGCTGCCTTTTTCTTTAGAACTAAAAATTATTTTGCATTTAGATTTAGTTTACAAAGGCTTTGCCTGCATACTATCTAGAGCTGGGTGATACGGACCAAAACTTACACCTTCATATTGTTTAGCTGAATTCCGGTATATGACATATGTTTCGATTTTTTTACGTAAAGAATTTACAAAAAAAGTTGGGTTCCGCCTGCTTCTCTACTCAAACATGAAAAACTAATAAGTGTCAGTCATAGCAAACAGGCTCGTTGAAACGCCAACATTCCCCAAAAGTTAAAAACATTGAAGCTAAGTCTAAAGTTTAGTGCAGAACATTAACCCAGAGATTTTTACGAATGCAGAGAACAACTTTTCTGTCAGTTTTTGAAAATACATTGATATTTTTGTTAAAAACTCAAGATATTGTCCAGTTTTTATACTGTCTTAAAATAATTTGAAATACCCAGTTGACTGAAAGAGAGGTTTTGTCATCAGTCATTCTGTTTTAAAAACTGAAATTGTTGCTAACACCCTATGATCAGATTTCGCAATGGTAAGCAGCATTTTTTATTTATTTATTTATACCTCATGTAATAACTCAATAACTCAAACAGTTTGATGTCTAGAGCAGTGGTTCTCAACTCTTTTTTCAGTGATGCACCCCCTGTGAAATATTTCGTCAGCCAAGAAGTACCCACTAACCAGTGCAAAATATATTTGGTTGTAAAAAAAAAAAAGACCTAAAACAAAGCACTGTGCCATCAGTGACTGATTTATTAAACTTTGGAACTGATAAACATGTACAAGATTCAAACATTTGAAAAAAATAACTATTTCGAATAGGGCTGCACAATATATCACAAATATATTGTCATCGCAATATCAGCATGCGCAATAGGCATATCGCAAAGAACAGAAAAATATCGCAATTAATGGTCATCGCAGATTTTTGCTACACATGATGCATTTTGTCAATCAAACGGAAGCATGACGTTTTTGACAAATCAAATAGAGCCCTTCACCCATTTGGCCAAACGTTTGGGTTCTTTTAGGTTAGATGCCTTGGTGCCTAGGTGGACGGCACTTCATTTGGATTTCTAGCAAACACCTGAGTTAGCTTAGAGAGCATCGCAATGACTGAGGGTAAGACGTGTGCGGAAAATGTTAGCGAGAAAAACTCATAATTCAAACAGCATGACTACTACTTCAAATTACTTGTGTTCAACAAACACAAGATTTAAGTATTTGTTAATTTATTGCAAGTAATATCGATATCGCAATATTAGGCACTGTTATCGCATATTGCAAGTTTTCCTAATATCGTGCAGCCCTGATTTTGAACATTTTAAATGTTAACAATCCATAACTAAATGCATTGGAAATATTTATCATCACTAAAATGTAGTGATTCTAGTGTTCATTTTTTCATGAATGCTATTTTTTAAATATATGTATATTTTTTCACGTCTAGAGAATATGTGTGGGATTAGGACGGTTTCAGCTGAGTCAATTCCTAAATGGTGGTGCTGATAATGATTACAATTGTTTGATCCACTAGAGTGTACATCCCTCAGATTATTAGTTTTTTACCTTTAAAACTGTGAGATGATTGTGACTTTATTCCTGAAATCAACCTTGTAAAGTTTCATTATAGAAACATTTGACTTGGTCAAAGATCACAACCACTGTCCCTGCTCTTACAAAAACTCGCTATAATGAACACGTTATTTTTAAGAGCCGCTCTTTTTGTGTGTACTCTTGTCTCGCTAACTCTCTCTTTGGCCTCATTAAGTGGAGTGTTTTCAGACTCAATAAAGTTTAAGCTCCTGTAATTCCTTTTTTGTGTGTTTTAGTCAAATATTGTTGTATCATAGTCTCTTTAAATAGGTTTGTCCAGAGAAAACAGCACTTCTGTGTGTGTTTGTTCAGTAGATTGATGAGAAAGTGAATGAGAGCGGTTGAATGACGGGTTAACAGCGAGCCAGCAGCATGTCCTAAAGGGCATTGTTCTTAATGTGGGTGAAACCCACACCAATAACACCACGCTGAGCTGTTTGTCACCTTCACTCCTACAAAGTCATCACTGCTCAGCAAGAGGAAGGTGGGGAGGGGAATGCATGGGGGCAAAGCTATACTCGTCCATTTCCTGTCCCCTCCTGGGGCTCTAATTGAAAAATTTGGGTGGCCCTGCTTGTTTGTTTTGGTGGACTGTGGTGGGTTGTGTGTTTTGAGGCTTTCCCTCAGTCACGCTGCTCCACAGACCTCAGGGTGAATCAAGCAACGGGGGTCAGGCCAGACCTTGTTTGTAAAGCAGCAGTTCACTCCGTCTCTGCAGTCTGACCCACCTGGTAGCCCCCCCCCCCCCCCCCTGCAGAGAGACTTGTTGGGCCACTGGTCTTCACACTGTGGTTTCTGTGACCCAGTCAGGGCAGGACAGCCCAAAGACAAACAGTCAGGCAGGCGGGCTGAAGCCTGGGAAAAATAAAGAGCAACGCATAACTTTAGAGACAGGTTCACTGCTAAAATGTACCTCAGCCATATTCAGACTCGCTGAAACCAGCTTTAGTTACAGTTTAATGAAAATAAACAATAGATTCAATTTTATTATTTTATTTCAGCTTTTCTTCTTCACTTTGTTTAAATTTTGTGTAGTACGCTAAATATTTTGGGTCTTAAAATATTTTTATTATTATTGTTTTTGTTGGTGTTATAACCATCCTTATCCCTCCTTTCCACCAGAAGCGTGAGCGGAGTGTAACGTAATAGAGACGTTTTACCCGGGAGCTCCTTTCCAACCGGGAGCGTTTCAGATGCAAAAAAGGAGCGAAAGCGTTCCACGGCTAGTCTTGTGACATCACAAAATTATGGGTGAATTGCAACACAAGGTGTGATTTCTGAAATTCGCATGATACCAAGCAAGGATAAAGATGGCTGCATGTATCCAGAAAGGTCTGTGGTTTATTTTCTGTTCTGTTTACCTCGGCTACGGAGGTTTCACAGGAAATGACGTTTTTACTAGTAACTGGAAATCGTCATGTGACTTTTATTTTGAAAGCTTCCAGATGTTTTATACTGCTTTTGTGTTTGACTTCCTGTCTGGACCGATCTGAAGTGCGGAATTTGATGTGGTTTGTGTAGCGAATAACAAATGGACTAAAAACGTAAGCAGTCCAAAATGGTGGAAAGGAACTTGTCTACTGGCTAATTACCAAAAATTACGTTTTGCAGCTATTTTACGGTGATTACGCGTCTGGTGGAATGGAGGGTTGACTCATTTGAAAATCTAATTTAAAATCTTTTTTCTCTAACAGAGAAAATCACTTACAAACGTACATGTTTAAAGCCACATTCCGCAACTTTTACACCTTAAAATAATGTTGTTTGTAAAGCTTTGGTGGCATACCATCAGCTATTATGTTTATTTTTGGAGCTGTGATGGTGTTAGGGGGTCCCACGTCTGTTTACCGCACTATATAGTTTCTCACCTGCGACCCGACACCGGAAGTACTGACTGCATGTTGCTTTTACTACACTATATGGCAAGCCAAAGAGGTGAAAAAAGCATGATTTCTAAACGTGCGTTGTTTTGCCTGACATTAGTAATGTAAACATGCCTCTTATGCCCGAGAGAGAGATTTGATATTACGACAGTGACATTACGCAGCAAGCCTTGAGAGGGCGACAGAGAGCATATATCTGCAAAGTTCAGGAATGGGGCTTTAAAGAGCGAGTAACACTTAAGTGTATAATAGTGCTGTAATCATTATTTTGGTAGTTTAGTACTTCTTAATACTTAATATTTCTGTTAATTCTAAATCAGTTCAATTCTGAAGTTTTTCATTTTATTTTATGCTTTTTAAATCATATTAATAAAGTTAAAGTCCCAAGTCATCATCACACACTGGTGAAATTACATCTCCGCATTTGACCCATCCCCGTGGGGAGCGGTGAGCTGCAGCTGTGGCCGCGCTCAGGAACTATTTGGTGGTTTAACCCCCCAATCCAACCCCTTAGTGCTGAGAGTCAAGCGAGAGTCATTTGGGCCCCATTTTTTCAAAGTCTTTGATATGACCCGACTGGGAATCAAACCCTGATCTCTCAGTCCCTGGGCGGACACTCTACCACTAGGCCACCGGGCTAAAATGACAATAATTCATCTGAGTTATCAAGTGATTTACTGTTGGACCGGTTAAAGCTGAATAAACAAGAAGAATTGAAGGCTGCTGGGGTAATATCTGACTGCAGAAAGGTTGTGATTTTTGCTGTATTAATGCTGTGTGATGGCGGATGTTTCTCACGCTTGTGTTATTTAATAATTTTGTGCAAAGCCGTTCGGGCAGCAGTGTTATAACCTGGAGGTTCAGATTGCTCCGTTGCACCGTGTCACCGGGCAGAGCCGCCTGGCTCCAGCCTCCTAATCCTCTCAAAACAATTTCTTGCAGTTGCAGGCATATTCTTCATATTTCTGTTTATTGGTACAAGGGTTTAATATGGGAAATTGGGGACCTTGCTTCATTAAGCATTACTATGTAAATCACTGGAGACTGACAAACAAACAGATAACCCTAAACATAACAAAGCCTGCGGGCAGATTCGATGGTTGGATCGTGAGCCGGAGGCACACATCTGATGGCTCTGTCCTCCCAGACGGTTCTGGACCCGTCTCCATGTTTATGGAGGAGATGCTGACTCATTGTAGAAGTGCTCAGTGGTCTCAGTGTTGGTTTTTAATCAGATTCGTTTATGTGGAAGACGATACGGTCAACACATTATGGTTCATTTTTGGATATCATGTACATTTACCCTCTCCACATCTCAGAAGGGTGAAGTGTCCCGGGTGTGATGGACACTGAGGAGGATTGTTCAAAGCTCCACTCCGCCTGTGTGATCGGGCCGCTCGTCTCCAACTGGGTGATGTTTGGCCGGCTCTGTGCATTCAGAGGAGTCGGAGGGATCTTTGATGGAATCTGGTGTTTGTGTAATGTTAGGGAGCATTGAGGTATTAGAGTGTGTGTGTGTGTGTGTGTGTGTGTGTGTGTGTGTGTGTGTGTGTGTGTGTGTGTGTGTGTGTGTGTGTGTGTGTGTGTGTGTGTGTGTGTGTGTGTGTGTGTGCTGCTCATAGGGGAGTGGATTGAGGGTGATGAGCTACCTAAATGGGTTCCTTTGTGCCCACTGAACTCATCACACACTCGTTTAAACTCACACTCGCACACGAATTTATGCCAATCATTGCCATATGTGAGTCACCTTTTAGCTCAGAGCTCTAAATGATGCAGAGTATGAACGCCTCTTTCATGAGGTGTGTGTGTGTGTGTGTGTGTGTGTGTGTGTGTGTGTGTGTGTGTGTGTGTGTGTGTGTGTGTGTGTGTGTGTGTGTGTGTGTGTGTGTGTGTGTGTGTCAGCATGGTGGGAGTGGGACAGGTAGTTTGTGCTGATGCAGTTTGTCATGTTTTTAGTGATTTGAACTTAAAGCAACATTCTGCAACTTTTACACCTTAAAATTATGCTTTTTTGTAAAGTTTTTGAGTCATAGTGTCTATTATGTTCATTTTCATTCCTGTGATAGTGTTGGGGGGTCCCACGTCTGTTTACTGCGCTATACAGTTTTTGTGCATCGGGTAGCGACGGAAGTACTGACTGGGTGTCGTGTTACGGCAGAATATGGCAAGCCAAAGGGATAAAAAAAGCACGCGTTCTAAACACGCGTTATGTCCGCCAAAACGCGCGTCTTGAATGAGCGTTTTGGCGGACATAATGCGAGTTTAGAACGCGCTTTTTTTTTATCCCTTTGGCTTGCCATAGTTGTATAACATAGACTTGCTGTAGCAGCGGCAGATTCACCAAAGAAAGCTAGAAATCCCTTATCAGAGAAATCTAGGAAAAGAAAAGGAGAACGTGATAGAGCAAGAGCAAAGACCAGAGTTATTATTGGGCCGTCTTTTCCTCGCTGGAGAGCTCTTTTAGAAAGAACAGCATGAACTACGGACTCTAACCTAGCCGTGCTGCTAAAGGCTAGGTAAGTAATAAATGATTTCACCAGGGTAATTGTGTTTGGTCAGGCATAATGTTGTTATACAGTCCTGATAAAACTATTTATTCAATGTGTGGAGGTGGAAAAGTTTGTTTTCGTTGTTTTACCTGATGTTAGGAATGTAAACATGCCTCTTATGCCTAAGAGAGAGATTTAATGTTACAACAGTGACATTACGCAGCAAGCCTCTAGAGGGAAACAGAGACCATATAACTGCAATGTTGCGGAATGCTGTTTTAAGATTGGGGTGGTCGATATGGAAAGAAAATCATATCATGATTTATTTTGTGCAAAATCACGATCTCGATTTTATCACGATTTTTTTCATTTCGACAATTCATACATTTTGGAAGTTATTTACCGATAAAATACATCAATTTAAAAGCATACCCCTTCACAGAAAATAATGGTAAAATATTTCAGACAGGGTACTATTTGAACACTTTAATTTAGGTAAGAAAAATAGCAAATTTGTTCTATTACAATTACATGATCAAACAAAAAATGCCTTTCATTTAAAAATCCATAATGGGTTCGTATATTAGCTTTTAATGTATTTGGAGTAGCTTTAGAGTAAAATATTTAAGCAACAGTTCCAGGGCTTAGTTTATTTATTTGTTTGAACAAATAAGTTCAGAAATGTTGGAGAATGGACCAAGTTCTGTTTAATGGCATGTCTCAAATGTCCCACAGGCACTTTTATTTATTATATATTTATAATTAATGAAAAATTATTTAACTTCTATTTAGAGGTGGCTCATAGCCTATCATCCAAATAATATTAGTAATTATTTCTTGTCCAGAGAAAAAAATCTATCATGTTAAGCTAAATTTATGATGTGTTTGCATTTGCATCCACTACCAGAGGATTACGCTCATTGCCTTTTTGGACTTGCTGCTCTCCGTAGATGTTTCCTATGAGGGAGGGGTTTGGCCCGTCTCTTCACAGGATAAACAAAGCTCCAGTGGCAGCCACGGTGAAAAGGCTCGCTGAAATACAAACGAACGTCCCCAAATAATAAAAGGCACGAAGCCAAATGCAAAGTTTAGAGCAGAACATTGACCCAGAGGTTTCCTAGTTGAGCAGACGCGTGAGAATATAATTAGCGCTTAGACAGGGAGCAAGCTAGCGGCTAGTGCTAGTGGCTAGCGCTACAATCGAATATGGTGTGCTTCAACTATTCATAATTGTTTGTCATCATCTTATTGCATCGATTAGATTATTTTCATATCTATCGAGCACCTCAGCTAAACAAACCAACACGCTGCCTAAAGTTATGATTGGTTTATCGGTGTGTCTGTCGGACTGACAGAAGCAGACTAGCAAATGGCATGACTCGGCTGAGAAAAAAACAAAACAAATGTGTGCCGCGTTCAGAAATAAAGGCATAGACGGGTGATAGAATGCAAATAGACGGTTCTACGATCTCCGAGCTGTGGTAGATCATCATCACATTAAAATCCTTAACGATCTTATATCGTCAAATCGCACGGCCCTAGTTAAGATCATGAATATTCTGGATTTATTTACTCTTTTAAGGCTTTTTTGAGGTGTCTTCAGACTGTTGTTGTCTAGTTGATTCTGATTATACAGCATATTGTTGTTGGACACATTTAAACATACATATATGTATAAGTAATAGGGATGTGTATTGGTAAAATTCTGGTGATACGATCCGTATCACGATACAAGGGAGATGATACGATATATCACGATACATTGCAATACATTCAGCCAGACGAAATTAGTGATTTTTTTAGACTGAATTTATTGTAGGAAAATTCAATAAACAGTCCAAACTGATACGTAACATGATTAACATGATGTATCTGAACCATAATAGAAATCATTGCTCTTTATGGAGTAATTAACATCTACATTATCAGACGTCATTTCAAAATAAACAAAAAAGGCAGTCTCTGTAGAATCAAACACAAAAATATTTCAATTCAAATTCAAAGTCTTTTGTTTAACATGAAAAAATATGTAAACAAAATCACTTTCAGTAGTTTCTGATTCTAAATACAAATCAAAAAAGTGCTCTCTGCAACATAAACTGCAGTTTGCGCCAGAGTGAAGGCGGCAACACTGCTGCCAACTAGCGGTCGGCGTTTGAATTGCACCAAAAGAAAAGAACATACACAATGTTTGCATGTAAATTCTTCCAAAAATTTGATACATGACTTTTGAATATCAATATATCGCAGGAAGTATCACGATATATTGCCATATCGATATTTTCTTACATCCCTAATGAGTAACATGTTATACAGCTTTGATTTGTGTTTTTAAACTAGTAAGTAATTGATTAATGAAGATAAAGCTAAAATCTGATCATAAATATATGAAATACTTTCTGCACCAAGGTACAAAGCATTTTGTCTTTGACACTTGGACCAAAAACCAGCTCCAGGTTGATGGACAGGAGACTTTGTACTATAATGCAACTGGAAAGGTCAAACAGTTTCTCACCATGGAGTACTCACCTGTTCCTGATTCAAATTCTTCAAAGTAAATATTCTGCTTAGCTTATTTATGTCTCACACACACACACACACACACACACACACACACACACACACACAGAACACTGAAGCTCCCAGGCCTCACCTGCGGAGGGTGAGATGGGAATTTTGTGTTTTTATACAAGAAAATGTTAAAAAACTTTTTGGAGAAAGGTGAAATACTCACATTTTAACAGATTTCTTGAGTAAATAGTTTTTTGTGTGTATTATTATTACTGCAGCCTCAGCATACATGTAGCACAAAAACAAACAATGTTACAGAAAGTTGGATTTAAGCAAAAGTGTATGATTAAGACACTCTTAATTTGAAAGTCCAGGTATTAAACATGATTTTTCCAGGTCTTTATTTTATCCTGTCATATAACTTGCTGGTTACTTTAGGAGTCACCCCACCCCCATAACTGAGGTGTATTGGAAGGAAATTGTTTAATGTTAGATTTTTTTTCTTTCACATTTAGAGAATTTCTCCTTTAAAGCTGCTTTAGTGAATCTACAGAACACGCTTGGTTTTTAACACAAACACGGACACCTCCCCTCAGGTATCTTCCATGAGAACCAGAAACCCGCGATGCCAGAGGAAACGAGATAGCGCTAAACACCAGTCTCCGTTTTCTAGGTCCAATCGTCTTTTGTTGTCCGTGACTTCAAATGGTGTTTTTCTTGTTGGGACTCTGGTAGTTTGTCCTAAAGTTGAAGTGGTAGCAGCCGGCTGTTTCTCCTTCTCTGATATTATTGAGCGGAGAACCTCTCACACCAGTGGTGTTCTGTTGCTGAATACGTGAGTGTGGAATGAGTGGAGGACCCAGGGAAGTGCCGCGGTTCGGTGAGACCGACAACTGGATGGTCCGATAGTTGGTTTCGGTCCAAAACGTGATCTCCACAATATATTTATAGCTATACAATCTTAGAATGTTGTTAAACTAATTTGTTTTCCAAATTTGCCGTTGTAGCTTTAAGCTGTCAAAGAACTGGGGAGAGGTGGTTCCCACTTAGCAGCACCTCGAGATGACCCAAAGAGCTTTAAGTCCCCCCGCTATCGTATAATTAGAGCCAACCTAGCTGTTTGTTAGTCAGTGTCTAAGAAAAATAAACCTGTCTACTTAGCCTGCGTAGTAGAGGGAGGCCGTTAAAGGCTTGCAGCATCGTGGTTTAGAGTCCAGAGGAACGAGGCTAAATCTGGTTCGGTGATCGTGTTGGTTCCCTGTCAGAGCTGGACACATGTCAGAGTAAAGAGCTAGATCATCTTCTAATGCCCCCTAGAGGCTCGTTATTTTATCACCCGTTGCAAACGTTTCCAGTTGGTGATTCTGAAAGCTGTTGTTTGCTGCTCAGAGGGAAAGTCATTCAGGGTCACCCCGCCTTAAAGAAGTTACATTCTCTCTGTTCCCTTGTCTGCAGAGCGTTTGTGGTGATGCAGAACATGAGACCTGTGCTGGAGTCCCCTTACCTTCTGTGTGACTCGGTGCATCATGTGTGTGTCTGCACGTGTGTGTCTGCACATATGTGTGTGCGTGCATGCTAGATGTTATAGAGAAGGGTCTGGGCAGTGTTCCCTTGTCCATGAACAGCCCCCAGAGTAAAGTAAACACAGCGGCTCTTTTCTCATCCCAGCCGTCAGCAGGCTCTCCCCAGGCCCGCGCCAGAGACCACACACCCAGACCACACACACACACACACACACACACACTGCTCAGACCTCTTTGCAGATCCTTCCTCATACTCGCATACACACAGACCACACAACACCAGCTCGGGCCCCTCGCACGCAACCTCGCTGAGCTGTCATTTAGCCCAGCTCAAGTGTGTGTGTGTGTGTGTGTGTGTGTGTGTGTGTGTGTGTATTTCTAGGATTAGAGGGGGTAGGACAGAAACACTCCTGGAAGCAGAATCAGGATTATACAAAATAAAGAGCCCTGGTCTCCGGCCCTCGCCACTCCCCCTCCAAACATGTGGGATTGATGAAGGATCTACCAAGCTCTCATTTTAGGCCCGTTAACCTCTTATCTTCATCATGTCACACTCGTAGCTCCTTCATTTCCTCTGACAAGCACGGGGCAGCAGAAACACCGCTAGGTAAATCCCGCCGGGGGCTTCTCGTTAACGCTGTGATGTCGGGGCGACCCGGTTTGGGAAGGAGATCCCACAACATTTCTAAGAGCTTCTTACTCCTGGAGGTTTATTACATGTGCTTCAGTCCTGCTTCCTCTGATGTGGTCAAATAAGTCACACAGTTTCAGTCTCATTCAATCAGACGTAGATTTGTGCTAATTTATCTACAAGCCTAAAATAAATATTATTTCTTTGTTTTTATTCATTTAATAATTATGTTTTGTAAATAATTTTATCTTTACATGTAAAAAGAGTCTACTATAGGTTACCAACGTTTTAAAATATTGCTGTAAAGTTATAACAGTTGACTGTTTCTGCAGCAAAATATGTAGAATATAAAGGTTATAAACATAAAATTTACTTTAAAAACTTAATGAAGATTAAAGGTTTTATCTGTAAGGATATTTCGTTTGTGTTTATTCACATCAATTTCTTTAGTTTACCTCTAAAATCATGAAATCATTCCTCTTACTATTCCTTTATGTTTCTAGTTGAATCGATTAAAGCTGTTTATTTTGGTTGTAACTTTGATTTAAAGGTAGCACCATCTCAGCCACCTGTTCCAAAAGTCAAAGGATAAAAAATAAATAAACCAGGGTGAGATTCTTGAGGGTTATAAAAGACTAATTTAAAAATAGTTTTTCACAATTTAAGTAATTTAAACTGATTTGCAAATGCTCCCCTAAATATTTCTCACACTGGATTTCCTAAATGTGAAATAGTTAAAAACATCAAACCTCTAAGTGTTTCTGGGTTGGACCGGACCCAGTTTAGTGGCTCCCAGGTGCTCCAGACTCTAGAACATTAAGATAAACAAACTAAAGGTTGATTTTTTTGGTTTGGGTCTGGATAAAATGTTTCTGCACAAACATGTTTGGTTTGTGCAGAAACATTTTTCAGGTCACATGATAAAAGTAGATAAATTTATAACAAGCTAAACCTAAATAAGCTTCTGAGAGATCCACTTCCTGCTTTCTAGCAGAAAACAGCCACATTGTTGTTTTTTACTCTTACGCCTGACCTGCAGACCTGTAATTGTGCAAAGTTTTGGTGCCGTGAGCTCGCTGAAGGTCCGGTCCACATCAGCTCCTGCTGTATTTGCAGTGAGTGTGTTCAGGGCTGCAGAGCAAACGAGCGAGCTTCAGGTTTGGGTCGTCCCTTCTCAGACCTGGCACTAATTTATTAGTGTGTGCCGCTCAAATACATCTTTTCTCTTTTCTGGGCTCCAACAGGCACTGATTTGCATGGTTGCTCCTTCTTTGGTTCCGTAATCTGTGCAGCATTGTGTGGGCTTAAGAGGAATGATTTGGCAGCGCAGGTTTATTTATTCTGCGCTGTGAGGTTTACATTCTTCCTTTCCTCTCTGCTCTCTGTCTACTTCATTCTTGGCTCTCTTCTCTATTTTTGCTATTATCACAGAGATAATTCCTGCAATGCACACATTGTTTGGAGACCTACATGGTAGGAGATGAACTGTGAGCCAAACAGGTCTAAAAAGCTAAATGTCTGGGATGAAAAATTTAGAAATGTGTGTTTATTATTGGGATTATACTGAGATTAGAGTGTTTTCTGGTTTCTTTTATGTTTTGGTAGATTATCATAATTTTTAATTATTTAATAATAAATATTTGTGTGTTAAAACACAGATTTTGTGTTTTCTACTGATTGTGTTTGTTGACTCTTCTTGTCCAGGTTCTGACTGACCCAGACTTACGGAGACACCATGTCACGGGCACGTCAGCCACCGCTGGTCACGGGCATCTCGCCCAAAGAGGGCACAGCCTGGACCAAAGTCACCATCCGAGGAGAAAACCTAGGAACAGGACCAGCCGATCTCGTCGGTAAGGACTTTAGCTGATGACACTGTCTTATTAAAAACTTATTTTTCATTTTTGTAAACCCTGGAATATAAGATTATTTAGATATGATTTCAGAAGAAGAAACGATAAAAATAAAAATTATGAGACTCTTCACAAGAACAAAAAATAAATATTTAAAAGTGTAATAAAAATGGGGGAAAAAATAGATTAAAAATGTGAAGGAAACAAAAATGAATAAAAGGGTAATCAGTGGATCCTGGGAAAGCAGAAATTGGTAGAAAAAGCAGAATGAAGAGAAGGTAGTGATGAAGAATCAGCAGCAGGTCCCACCAAAGCCACCTGAACAGGTGAGTTTCTAAAGGAGACCACTGAGTCCACTGATCTCAGGCTCAGGGGGAGAGAGCTCCAGAGTCTGGGGGCCACAGCAGCAAATGATCTGTCACCTTTGGTCTTTAGCCTGGTGCTGCACAACCAGTAGGCTTTGATCACTGGACCTCAGGGACCTGCTGGGGGTGTAGGCACTGAGAAGATCACCAATGTATGATGGTGCTTGTCCATGGAAGGCCCTAAAAACCAGAACCAGGATCTGGAAATGAACCCTGAAGTTAACCGGCAGCCAGTGAAGCTGGCAGAGGAGCGGGGTGATGTGGATGTGTTTGGAGGACTTGGTCAGCAGCCTAGCACAGGCATTCTGGACCACCTGTAGACGGTTCAGGGGGTAGTCTAGGCGTGAGGAGATGAAGGTGCAGTCACTTTAACACTTTCTCTGCTGCTGAAATCACATCCAATATATGAAATATTGTCATTTTCCTCTAAAGAAAAACACAAAACTTAATATACATAACATTCTGCTGAATCAATGATTGAAAGGTGACCTAAAATGAAATTAGTTTCTATAAAAAACATAAAACACACTTTTCTACCTGTGTGAATTCATCTGACTCAGATGCACCTGTAGGATTTTTGCCTGACCATCTGATTCTCTTCTGAACATTTCCACTAAGCAGTAGTGTCTCTGAGAAACAAAGTAGTAAAACTATTCTGTCTGATTAAAGCCCCAATGGTTAAAAACATTTGACTCCTTAGCGCCACGCAGTTCAGAGTCGGTATTGCAGCTACGGTAGCCCACATGCGACAAAAAGGCAGTGTGTCACTGTGGCGGTGCACGGTCCTGTCAGTATATGTAGAACGGATCAGATCAGTGTGTCTTCTCGCTCCAGTGCTGCTGCTTCTAACACATCTCCCTGTCCCCCATGGCTGTGACTTCCAGCTCTCAGTTCAGCGATCATGTGCAGTTAGAGCAGGGCAAGCAACCCAAGGGGAAGGAGCCGAGTTTCCCCAAAGCAGCAATGCTGCCACGGAGAGAGCGTTAGAGGGAGGAGAACTTTTATGTCAAAGCTCAAACGTGAAACACGGAGCATTATAGCTTCTATGTCCCTAAACAGCTACGGTATTTCAAGATGGCGCATGACTATGGAGCGTCGACCACAGTTTAAAAATGTAAAACTTCAAGCTAATAGGAATATTTAGAATAGACTTTGGTGAGAATTATTAATGAAAAAGCACATGTGTGTGAACGGATACACAGAATTTGATGATAAACAAGTAAAAATATTACATACTGTGCCTTTAAGCTTCACCCACAAATGTGCTTTTTATAAATCCTTTTTATTTATTACTTCTGTTCTTTTGAGGTCATAATGTAAAAACGCCACTGTGGCATTAAAGGTTTGATTTTCTTTCAATAAAAATAACAGATTTTTATTCTGTTTTTGCTTAAATAAGTTGATCTTTTTCATGGTTTTCCCATTAAAATCAGCCTTCAATTATAAACCCACAGGAGAAACTTCACATTTTTAAATTATAAACTATATATTTATTAAAATACAACTTTAAATGTTTTATTTTGAACTTTACAGGAGTAAAATCGATTAATTTATTATTGTTATTGTTGTAATTATCATGATCGTTATAATAAATATTAATATTATTATTATTGTTATTTTTGTTATTGTTATTATTATCATTGATTGATTGATTGATAAGACTTTATTGTCATATGATCATTATTATAATTATTATTATTGTTGTTGTTATAAATATAATTTATTGTTATTATTATTATTATTATTTTATCATTATTATTATTTTAATTCCTCCGCTGAGAGGCGAAGCAGCATCTCATAGACTCTCCTGCTCCACACTCATCCAGCAGCACACAGGCCTACATCTGACCATCTCCGCCCCCTGGGGTGGGGGTGGGGGGCTTGATTCAGACTATTAGATATGCACAAATGTGTGTGAGTGCTTATGTATTCAAACAAAGTGGCCGGTGGGGAACAGAGGCAGGAAATGGGCTCTAATGGGCGTATTATTCACGGTTTTATGGCCTATTTGTCGATCAGCTCTTACGGCTTTTCTAACCTTTTGATGACACACATGTGAAGCGCTCCAAATCCTCTCAGCTGGAAATGTCAAAGTAATCCCGACTCTTTCTTCCCGTGCCCAAATAGTCTTCGGAGGGGGGAGGGGGGGTGAAAGGAGGCTGACGGACGTCGGGGCAGAGTGCACGTTGTGCCAGTAATGAGCCACTTAGCGCTGGAAAGCTGCACACATTCGCTTTGCAGAGGAAGATCAAGGCCACCCACACCCACCCTGACCCCAGCGTGAACTTTGACCCCTGGTGACAGTTTGACTAAACTTGCTGATAAACATCACCGCTGTCTGAGTGAGTTTGTCTTATTCAGGGCTGTGCGTGTGTGTGTGTGTGTGTGTGTGTGTGTGTGTGTGTGTGTGTGTGTGTGTGTGTGTGTGTGTGTGTGCGTGTGTGTGTGTCCCTGCCACACTTTGTTTATTTGTTCCGTCTCTCCCTTCCGTCTCAGGTCTGTCCATCTGCGGCCATAACTGCATGCTGACAGCTGAGTGGATGTCTGCCAGTAAAATCGTTTGCCGCGTGGGTCCTGCCAAAGACGACAAGGGAGAAATCATCGTCACCACCAAGTCCGGCGGTCTCGGCACCTCCACGGTCTCCTTCAAGCTGCTCAGACCGGACAGGATTGGTGAGACTCCAGAAACAAAACGTCCTCATGGGTCAAATTTATTATATTTGTTGTTTGTGTTTTTGTGGTTTGGAGGAAAAAAAGAGACGGGAGAGACGTTTTTGATCAGGGCCGTAGTTAACCAATCACGTCTGATTCCTTCTGAGCTCCAGCTGATGCTCAGACAAGCGTTTTGTTATTATTTTAGTTTAAATGTATTTTTCATGCATGAGTTTACCCTCCTAAGTCTGTTTTTATTCATTTTAATGCACAACAATTCTTTTTTACAGAAATTTTGAGTCTTCTGAGATGAACTTTGAGTTTAAAATTCATATTTAACAAACTAATAATAATAAAATGTGGTAGCATATGTGCAGGTATGCAGTCAGCGCCCACATGTATAAATAATAAATCGTGAGGAATATTATGGTCTGTTTGTGTGTAAAACACATCTGGGACGTGTTCAGCGTCTGCATCTCGCCCGTCCTGCAGGTATCCTGGAACAGTCGGCCGTGTGGGTGGACGAGATCAACTACGACATGAGGAGGGACCGCAACAAAGGCCTCTCCCCCCTCTCGCTGAGTCCCAGCAATCCACTGGGCATCGAGATAGACAAGTATGGATCCAGACCCTACCAGCACACTCACACACACACGCAGCCCAATCAAACTGTCATAAACAGCAGTGCCCTCGTCGCTGAGTCATGGTTTACATCCATAAACAGAAACAAACCCTCCTCATGTGCCAGCATGGCAGTGGCCTCTAACCGCTCCACACAGGGAGTGGAAACTACATAATTGTGTATAAAGATGATAAAAAGACATTTGGAAAGAAGCGACGTGGCCTCAGAGCCGACAGCGCGGCGATGCCTCCCACTCGTGGAGCGGGGGGAGGCTGCAACGCTTGTGTTGTCAGATTCTGGCGTCTCTGGCTCAACATTTGTTTGGTTTGAGGGGGCCGGGGGCAAGTGACCGCTCGTGGCCGGTGAGACCCCCGTAAAGAGGCAGCAGCGCGCTCACCTCCCAGGAAAACTGTAAACATCCAGTCTGCAGAGTTCTCCTCAAACACGACGTCTACGACCCGAACGTTGGAGCTCGTCTGTGGACGGGAGCTCAGCGCAGAGTAAAGGTTTCAGGAACAACGAGCTTTATGTGTCTAAATAAAACCCTTGTGTGGGTATTTAATCAGTCCTTTTTAACATTCTGAAACTTTCCTTTTAAATAACAATCACAAGTCCCAGGAGATTTTCATTAAAGGTAATTATAATTCCAAACTTCATTATAATTCTCTAGAACGGTCAAATTAGGTTCCTTACAACTCATTTCTTATGCATCAGAAACGGTAAAAGTTTATTTTTCTATCCTCGTGTGGTTCTGTGAGTCCAAACGCTCGTGAGCAGGAAGAACGTCCTTACGGACGTCTGGAATGTTGATTTCCACTCTGAAGAACTGACTCTTCATGTTTGGAAAGAAGACTTTTCACTTCCGGTGTGTTTGACCTCATTTCTTCTAAATTTACTATACATTTGAACACAAGGCATATATTAGTGGAGCAGCTGCATCACAACATCTATGTTTTATAGGTCTGAGTTACTGAAAACAGGTCAGATTCACTTTTGTTTCCTGACTCTACTTCTGGAGAGTTTCCTACATTTTACACCGGATGCATACATGTGGACCATCATTTGTAGAATTAATACTCTGGTTGTTGTTTTTGTGCATAAACAAGTAAAATGCATGGAGAGAGTGAAGCTGCAGGGTTTTCCAGTTTCTCCGAATCAAAGCCTTCTCTTAGTGAGACGCTTCCTTCTTTGTGGCTGCAGAGTGGGTGGTGCTGGTGGAGGGGAGAGGTGGGTTTGTGTAGACCACAGGTCATTAGCAGAGATCAAGCTTCCCTAATGAGTGCTGGGGTCCTCCAGGGGCACCCAGGCGTCACACGCTGCACTTCCCACGCCGGGCGCTCCCAGCCTTCAGTACTTCCCGGCTACACGCTGCCCCCTGCTGGAGAACGTGACCCTAAAAGGCACCAACATTTTTCTGCCATGACCTTTTCATTAAGAGTTCATATCAGATAAATTCTCCATGATGGTCTCTGCTCCGCTGGTTTCATTCTCATCTACTTCTGACACAATAAAGTTTTATTTGATCTGATTATTTTGGATCTGTTTCTTGCAGAGGCAGCGTCCCACAGAAGGACCTGGAGCTGGTGTTTCCTGGAATGAGTGGAGACTTCACCAGCGAGAACTTCTCTGCCACCTGCTACCTGATAGAGAACCACGCCGGCTCCAGGTGTGTGCGCTCACCTGTCCCTTTATCAGGCTTTCACCTGAAGGCTTCTTCTTGTTTCCTTCACGTTAAACTGAGGAGAGATTCCCATTAGCATCTCTGGTATCTTCACTGGTGTGTTTTTCTCTCTGCTTCTGGTCAGATAATAAAACTGAGCATTAGAAAGTTAAGAATGGACAAAAACAGCCAACGTATTTCTCCAGTGCAGCTGAACCTACGCAGATTTAGAGGTAAAGAAGCTGACAGCTGCTCGTGACTAATAATAATAAAATATCTGGTGCTTTAGCTCCACCCTGAGAGCACCAGTACTCCCAGTTGTTATTTTACCACTAAAAATATCCTCTAAAACAAATCCTCTCCTCTTTAGTCAGTTCCCTCGTGCAGCAACGCTCCAACCTTCCTTAGCTGCAACGTTTCAGAGGAGAAAACGAACCTTTAAATAACTTTCATTATAAAAAAACACAGTTTGGCTGGAAATTAAATGAGTTTTATTGCTTATATATTCTAAGAAGCAAAAGTCATATTCACTAATTACATGTTATGACATTTAGAGGGTTTTTCTGTTCCGATCTCGTCATTGTCGGTTGTTTCTGCATCGAACAGCGAGGTGTGTGTAGACAAGGTAACCTGTTGACCCATGAGACCGTCGTGTCGGGGCAGAGGAGAGTTATTTTGGACGCTCCTGCCTTCCTGCCCCCCCTTGCTTATCCTCCCAGTAACCCAGACCCCAGCGATCCAGCATGACCAGGGGCCTCTGTTTGGACCTCACTGGGTGACTGTTTCTTCCTGCAGAGGAAACCTCACTCAAGACTCTGACACACACACACACAGAGCCACGGCGGCTCCAGATGTGTGTCCAGAAAATCTCTTTCTCTCTGCAGAAAAGCAAACGTGCAAAGCTTCTTTCTGCTGTTGAATTCATCAGTATTTGTGGATTTAAGGGGGACGTTTTGCTTTTGCTTTTACAGTTTCGAGCACCTGAAGAGCGCAGCCAGTAACCTGAGGAAACAGGCCACGAAGAAGAACGAGGGGAGTCTGGGTTACGTGAAAGGAGGCCTGAGCACTTTCTTCGAGGCTCAGGATGCTCTGTCAGGTAAAGGAGCTTCACACGTTTGCATCAGCACCCCCTCTCGAAACTTCACGCTGAGGAAAAAAAACCAGTCGAGTTGTAGAAAATGTGCGAACGTGGCCCTTTCTGGATGCCTTTCCCCACACATGTGGCTCGGCGGCGGTTGATTAAAGAGGCTCATTTGTGTGAAAAGCCTCCACCTCGTACTACAGTTACAGCAGCCAACCACAACACGCTGGCTTCACCTTCATCAAAATGAGATCAGCTCTCACCTGTCACACGGCCTGACTTGAGAAGTGGTTACAAGCACACACTCGCTGACCTTCACATGCCACAAAGATTTCAAGGTAGCAGAGACGGACCGCTGTCGCTCTGCCAGGTGCTTCAAATCAATTGTTCACTTCATCATTCATGCTTTTGTCTGTTTACGCCGCGCTCCCGCCGTAGGCCTCAGTTACTTCCCCTTACTATTTATACGTCCACTTTTCTGCCTCCATCTTTATTATTATTGCTTTCCGTGTGTTTGTGCCCCGGTCGGAGGAGAGGCTATGTTTTCATTGTTAGTGGCTGAATCTAAATAAACGGAGCAGCCCAACACAATGCGAGCCCCAGTATTAGGACTGATAGTGCTGATAACAGGGCCAATATGACCAATGGGAACAATGCGCAGTCATTCTCCCGTTCAGACTGAGCGTGCCTACTGTGTGCCCGCTGCCCCGATGGGAAATGTTCGGTCTGGAGGGATGCAGGAAGCTCCCGCCGCTCAAGTGGACCTCGCTGATTCGTAATGACTCGTCACGATGACACGGCGTCCGTCTGCATCTGACGCCAAACGGCTCTGAGCTACATGAAAGGATTCGCTCATCACAGCCCTGTTGGTGAAGAACAGGCTGTGGAGCTGCTTTAGTTTTAGAGATTCACAAATAAAAAAGCATAAAAACGTTTGGAAACCGCCTCCTTTTCTGAAGAACTGGACACAGCAGCTGTAATTCAGATGGCCTCTTAATCAGTAAAAACCTGTAAAAATAACACATTTCCTCGTGATTTATAAACTGTTAGCTAATAGAATTGTCTTGTTTACTTTCTGCGTTGTGCCTGAAAATGTATTAAAGTTTATTTTTTGTCTTTCAAAGCATTTTTCACACATTTTGATATAATTTTGGGCCTTTCTACGTCTTACCTCCACACATATGGAGCCGTAAGAGGCTGAGAACAGCAGCAGGTAGTGCATTTGTAAAGTCATTCTACACGAATGCTGCATGATTCCTGCTTTTCAAAGGTTTTTTTTCCCCCAGTAAGATAAACATTGTCTCATATTTGGACCGGCAGCGTGACTTGAAAGTTCATTTTTAAGCTTCCAGACCCCTGTCTTCTCACTATGACTCATTACAGCCCCACAGCATCCTTTTGCAGCCAAGATCTGGCTCTTGGGTTTGAAAAATGAAGTAGTGGCACAGCATGGTTAGCTCAAGTGGATATATTCTTTACACTGTGCTCCGGTGAGCCAAACCAACATAGCAGCCGTCACGCAGCAGCCCGAGACGACGGGCCAGCGCCGGGCCCGGTTAGCACAGCTGTCCGAGCCGCTGTGAAGCCTTTCTTTGTGTCCCTGCGGAGTTTGGCTGCTCCTTGTTGTTCTGAGTCGGTCCAGACGAGCCTCACCAGAGAACCTGATGTGGGAACTTGTGTTCTCGGACCGCTCAGTCATCGGCGTGTCGTTCCCGTCTCGGTTTGCCTTCGTTTTCAGCTCTGCTTGTCTGTGAGGTTTTACTAATGACTAATTGAAGTTATTTTTAAAGTGTGCCTGTAAGGTGGAAAGAGGGAAGAGACGAGTGGAAAACCTTCAGAGTAAACAGGGATTTCTACGCCTTCCTTTCTTCTGCTACAACTGTCTCCAGCAGCAGTGACTAAACAGACTTTAGTGTCTTTTGTGTTTAGGCTAAGATTAGCATCCAAAAGCCAGACGTTTTGTCGTTTCTGAAGCTTTTTGGCTAATTTTCTAGTTTTGGCGAACAGGTTTGCGGTTTTCCAAAGCGTAGATCAGCGGTGTCGGCCTTTAAAGGTTCTACGGTGAGCCAGGTCCTTCATTCTTTTACATTTTATTTTTTGTTTTTGGCAGAATCTTTTCTCCAAATGGCACACCATTAGGTCACTTTAGCTTGATGTTTAGAGCCAAGATAATCCTTCATTCTACTGAAAACATGAAAACGATCCCACTGAGCTTCACACAGTTGGTGCACAGTCCTCGCCACCCTGAGGAGAACGGTTCATTCATCTAAATAAAAACCTAAAATCATCCAGTTATTAGTGCTTGTTTGTGACTGTAGAGTCTGGGGAAATGGTTTTATTCACTTTAATCTCATTCTTTAATTTCTGTTGACGTTTTTTTGCTTCATGCTTCGTGTGTCTGCACACCGGTGGAAGGTGCGACGCCTCGCTGACGAACTCAGCCAGACCTCCTGAGACTGGAACAGCGGCTGACTGCATGAGTGGCACATTGTCAGGGAGCAGAGGGTTGTTGCTTCTAAAATGTTGAAATTTGAGGTTTTTCATTGTTGTGTGAAGAGGAAGTCTCTCAGTGATGCAGGAAACGGAACAGCTACCGTACTCCAGAAATGAAAGATTCCCAGGGCCCGTTCCCCGCGTCCTCAGCCCCGGCAGGAGTCAAAACATCTCCAGCTTTAGAAACCAGGGACTCCGAGGTTTTATTTTTATTCTTTTTTGGTTCCAGGAAACGAAGCAGAAGCTGCAGCTCTTCCTCGGGTCCCGGCTTCGTGCGTTATCCGGACCCTGACCCGATGTTTAGCTTAACTGTAACGTCATTGGCCGCTCAGTGTGTGACAGACGTGGAGGACGCACAGCTGGCAGCGGGGCAGAGGGGAGTCTGGAGACACGAAGCAGACCTGCAGCGTGTGTGTCTTCCTTTCTGCTCGGCCCTATCAATCCTGCACACACACACACACACACACACATCTGCGTACTTTCATCCTAACCTGCTGGTTCTGCGGCCATGTCCGTGCTGATTAGGCGGTGGCATGTTTGAAAGGTGTGTTTTATAAATTCCTCCGTCTGCCTGGAGGCTTCTGTCTGTCAGAATGGACCCGTATTTATTTACAGAGCCCTCCCCCTTCACTCCCCCCGCTGTCAGACTCCACTAACAGCCAGCGTTCATTTAGAACAAGTGAAAGTTAAGGAAAAACCCGGAGATATGCTTTTCTTTTTCACCCTCCTTCCAGTTATCGTCGTTCTTGTTGTATGTTTGTGTCGCTTCGTGAGTGCAGCGTCTCCTAAACCCTCTCCACCTCTCCTCCGCTCTGTCAATAAACCCACACTGCAGCTCTCAGCACCCAGCTGCCCACCACCGCTCTCCATTTATTTATCCACCCGAGCAGCCTCCGCCGCTCACTCTGCGTCTCTGTTTTCCCTTTAAATTCCCTCTCTCCCGCCTAAAGAGTTTGTGACGGCTCAGAGTTCCCCGTCTTCTCTGCCCTTTTGGTGTTTTTGCACATTCCTGTTATCTCCTGGTGAACGAGCTTTAGGTGTCCCGCAGCCACAGCGTCCTTGTTGTGACGGAGCAGCAGCATCTGTGGGTGGAGACGCGGTGAGGTTATCTCACATCTACCACCGGGGCAGAGTCTGTTTATTGTTTCACCTTCAGTTCCTGCAGCTAAAAATGTTCCCGTCTTTGCTGTCTGGTTAAAATTAACCTGATTTTTCTCCTGCAGCAATCCACCAGAAGCTGGAATCTGATGGCACGGAGAAGGTGGCCGGATCAATGACCCAGCGGCTGGAAAACATTCTCAACCGTGAGTTTTTTTCACGTCAGATCTTATAAAAAATTTTAAAAATCATTTTTGGAAGTTTTCAGTCACACCCTCAAAATAAAGACGACGACGGGCTTGTGATCAGCCGCTGTCACAGACTGTCCTCTGTGTTCATTCAGCCCTGCAGCCCCCCACCCCCGTATGTTATACATGATAATGAGGCCGCGCTAATGGGGGGTCAATAAGCCCACTCTTTTCCTGAAGTGTAGAGTAAATAAACCTCTTAGCCGGACGTGTCTTTCATCCCTACAAACGCTAAAAGGCCCGGTGGGTCGAGGCCTCCATTCATCCCTGTGCCTGAAACACACTCAGCCAATCACAGAGCTGCTCTGTGAAGCTCACGAGCTCTGATTGGTGGGTGAAGATCTTATAAATATTCCTCTGTTTCAGCTTTTTTGTGGGGTTTTGTTTTGATTAGAACTTTCTGATGGAACCAAGGCCACCCACGGAGCTCTTTCTCCGTCCAAAGGTCCCAACAAGCAGGCTGAGAGACAGTTGTCACTTTCCTCTCAGCGACTTACCTCCCACTCCTGCTCTTCACTTTTATGTCCAATAACATCCAGAGAAAGAGGAAAACCAGAGACCAGCAATAAGCGGGAAATGTGGTATCAACATTTATTTATACAGGATCCCAGTTTCTCATTTTCTCCCACCTCTTTCCCTCTCGCTCTAATTTCTTCTCGCAGGAGCGAGCGACACCGCAGATACGCTCTTCCAGGAGGTCCTGGGACGGAAAGACAAAGCCGACTCCACACGCAATGCACTCAACGTCCTGCAGCGTTTCAAGTTTCTCTTCAACCTGCCACTCAACATCGAACGCAATATCCAGAAGGTACCTCGCACAGAGCTGTGTGTACATAATAACAGAAACACCAGCTCATACACAAAGGGCCAAGTCCTGAATGAATACCAGGTGTGTGTGTGTGTGTGTGTGTGTGTGTGTGTGTGTGTGTGTGTGTGTGTGTGTGTGTGTGTGTGTGTGTGTGTGTGTGTGTGTGTGTGTGTGTGTGTGTGTGTGTGTGTGTGTGTGTGTGTTTGTGTGTGCGTGTGTGTGCATGTTTGTGTGTGTGTGTGTGTGCATGTTTGTGTGTGCGTGTGTGTATGTTTATGTTTGTGTGTGTGCATGTTTGTGTGTATGTTTGTGTGTGTGCATGTTTGTGTGTATGTTTGTGTGTGTGCATGTTTGTGTGTATGTTTGTGTGTGTGCATGTTTGTGTGCATGTTTGTGTGTGCGTGTGTGCATGTTTGTGTGTGCGTGTGTGCATGTTTGTGTGTATGTTTGTGTGTGTGTGTGTGCATGTTTGTGTGTGCGTGTGTGTGTATGTTTGTGTGTGCATGTTTGTGTGTGCGTGTGTGTATGTTTGTGTGTGCGTGTGTGTGTATGTTTGTGTGTGCGTGTGTGTTTGTGTGCCTAAAACTTTTAATTTTCTGAGTAAAATATTGAGTCTTCAGATGAGAGCTTGTTACACACACCTGCTTAGAGCCGTTTACCTGTCCTGTCTGTATATGTTTGTTTGTTTCAACCAGAGGGGGGCGCTAGAGAGGCTTAAATACACAGTGGATGTCATGATTGATGAGTTATTTAAAAACAACATTATTACCTGACGTTTATTTCCAGGGAGATTACGACGTGGTGATCAACGACTACGAGAAAGCCAAATCTCTGTTTGGGAATACTGAAGTTACCGTTTTCAAAAAAGGTCAGTGATTGTTTCTGCAGCCGTGTGAGATGAAGTACGCGACTGCTGCTTTTTAAATGTTTGTTAGGTGTTTTCTTTTAATGACTCTGACTCTGATTTAGTCTACGCCGAGGTGGAGACGAGAATCGAAGCTCTGAGGAACCTCCTGTTGGACAAACTTCTGCAGACGCCGTCCACGCTTCACGACCAGAAAAGATACATCAGGTTTGAATTCGCTCACTTTTACGCTTCATGATATCCAAAATGAATCTTTCAGACTTTGCCTTTATCGCCCTCCTTTTGGTTTCTCTTGTGTCTGTTTATGTCTTTGTTTACCAAAACCTCAAACCTCGGCTTTATTTTCTACGTCTCACTTTCCTCAAATCTTCACATCTTTCTGTTATGTGGCTCCTTTGTTTTTTAGAACCCCCCCACCCCCCATATCCATCTGCCCGTTCATACTTGTGGTTTCTCCCGATTTATTATTGTTAGGGCCAACCTGTCAGGATCACAGAGACCAGTTCTCAGCCACATGGTAACATCTTTCATCCTGGTGCATTAGGCTCGGCTCTGAACGCCCACTCAGCTCCTGTTTACTCTTCAGGATCGGGGGGCGGGGGCGTGGAGGAGTCTGTTTAGCTCGTGAGGTTCTCGCTTGAACTTTTGAGAGATGCCACCTAATGGGAACCAAGCGGGCAGCTGGTTTATGGGATGAAAGTGGATGAAGCCTGGCCACAGCTTAGATGCTGAATCATCTGATATTCCCGGAGTCTGGAGCGAGGTTCAGGGAATAAACTCCTGGAGATGGATTATGATTACTGGGGTGGAAAAGAACTGTTTGTAGCGCTCAGAAGATCAAAAAAAGAAACTCTTTTCATGTCTGCATTTATACAGAAAAGTACACATTCAGCTCTCGTTAGAAAACGCTGATTTGTCTTTTTGTTGTTGGAGGATCCGAGTTAAAATATTCCAACAGATTCGTGTTCAAGAAGTTATTATTAACACAGTAATGTGAGATTAGATTTTAACACTGACCTGAGCCACAGCTGGTCTAAACTCCCTTCAGGTTTTCGCTTTGCATTTATTCACGTAAAGGTTTTATTCTGGGGTGTCTGAAGCTCCGCCTCTAAAGGTGCACTAGTGAACAAAACCTCTTCAGTTCATCCGTGTTCTTCATCTAATTTATTACAAAAATCTTTAAATTGGCTGAACGTGTTTGAGGATGTCCGTTAGTTAATCCTGAAGCAAAAAGGCCAAAGTTTTTGTTGGAGAAAATATTGTAATGAAGTAAAAAATGGCTATAAAACAACGTCTCTTAGCCAGAAGTGTCACAAGTATTCACATTTATTACTCAGGTAGAGAACAAAGTCATAACTAAGAACAACACAACCCATCCCAAATAAACATGCATAAACATCCCAAAATAGAACAAACTAACTAAAAACATGACTACCCACAATGCACCTCGCACACTGCAGCTCTCTGCAGCCAACCGGTCGCTACCAGTCCAACTTTTAGAATAAAGGGGTGGAGTCTGTGAATGAACTCTGCAGGTGTTAAAGCCGCTGTGGGAGTTCAGAGTTAGCTTTTCAGGAGTTATTTTGTCCAAAATGACTCCTACAGAGTTGATTAGGAAACGCTCCTTTTTAACACTCGAGCTTCAACTCTCATGTCAGTGTTAACATATCACTTTATATATTACTATATAACTCTTTTAGTGTTAAATTAACTATTCTTAGTGTTAAATTGGACCAACGCCCCAAATTACCACTTTTAAATTTGCTGTGTAGGGTTTAAAAAGACCAGTCTGATGATCAATTCATGCTTTTTACTCGAGTAGAAGTACAAAAGTACTGGTTTCAAAACTACTGAAGTATAAAAGTAATTTAAGTTAAAAAAATGCCATTAAGGACAGAAGCTTAAGCCGTGCCACATCACTACCTAATGACTATAATGTTATATAATAATGTTAATTGGGATACGCTAGGCTACCTGTTTTAGCTGCTCCTAGAAAATATTGTATTTTACTGCAGATGCAAATAAAGTAAAGAACCGTATGTGGATGATGGAAACCAACAGGGAGTCAGAAATTATTATCCAACAGGTGGGTTCATTTTGAGGTTTTAAATGCTATTTTTTTCTGTAATTTCTATTTTTATGTACTATGGTTTTATTTTTTATGTAATGTATTTTTTATATAAAGCACTTTGGTCACCTTTCATGGCTGTGGAAAGCGCTATACAAATAAACGTGATTGATTGATTGATTGATTGATTGATTGATTGATTGATTGATTGATTGATTGATTGATTGATTGATTGATTGATTGATTGTGTGATTTAAAGAGCCAACATGAAATAGGATTAATGAGGTTAAATGTAAGGAGTAGGAATGAATCCATTCCAGTCAAATATAAACGCCTAATGTTTCTGCTTAAGTTTAAAAAGTATTTGTATGTCAATTCTTTGATTTTCACACATGTAGGTTTCTATCTTTGTTTTTTTTTCTGGTAGCTTTTTATAATGAATTTTTACTGTTTTTTAATGTTGAGTCTATCCAGAACTTGGTAGATTAAACACAACCAGATGCTTACTGGTAAAATTATTATTTATTTTTTGCTGCATCGCTTCATTAACTTTCATCTTTACTTTTTTCATCCTTCTTTTAAACTCATCTGTTTTCATTTATTAAAACAGTCACCATGCTTTTTATTAAAGTAATATAGATTAATGTAATATTGTTTTCTTAACCTAGTCACACAGCTTCCTGTGACTTTCACCGTCATGTTATCAGACTTTCTGCTCATGGGACAAAAGCAGCCACTAATATTTGAATCTTTTCTGCTTTGCTTTGAAGGCTCCAGTGACCTGCAGCTAAAACGATTTTGCTCTTGAAGGAATAAACACAAGACGGGATGGATCTCCTGGTTCTGATTCACCGCGTGTTTATTTGTCTCGTCTGTGTTTTTGCGTAGGTATCTGTCCGACCTTCACGCTCCGGGCGACCCGGCGTGGAAGTGCATCGACGCTCAGCACAAGCGGATCCTGCAGCTGATGCAGAGCTGCAGAGACGAGTTCATCAGCGGCCAAAGAGGTGACGAACGAGAGCCGACACACGCACTGAAAAGCCCCTATTTAGCATCTGCAATCATGCAGCAAGTTGATGTCATGTGAGCCTGGAAGTAACGAGGAAAGAGAAATCCAGCTGCCCCCCCACCACCCGCCCATGCCTGTTCTGCTGGAGGCCCGTGTGTGTTTATTTTTTCATGAACGTATGAATAAGATGAAAGAGGGGGAGCGTTGGCTTTGGATTTGGGTTTCAGAGCCTGACACGTTACCGCACACATCACCTCCCTCACGCTGCTTCACAGATGGATTGGAACAATTAACCCCAATTAAAGCCGTTCCTCGGTTAAATCAGCCAGCAGAAGAATGTGGACGTGAAACCGTCCACTCAGGAAGATTCTCAAACCGTGTTTTAGAGCCGCGGGAGCTGGGCGGGGGCTCTGCACGTCGAGCAGCTGGAGCGTAAACACCACTAATGCTGAGGCTAACAGTGATTTCCGGGGGGCTGTTGGGGGGGGGGGGGGGGGGATACAAACAAACCTAAAAATCTGAATTTATCTTCAGAAATAAAATATATAAAACCAGACTTTAAACATTATTGACCAACAAACTCTTAAAATACGAGCTGAGGATGAAACTAAATCTAACATGTTTGTGAGTAAATAGTGAAGTTTTACACCTCAGATACACTTGGTTTAGTCAAGAATCAGAATTTATTTATAACATTACTTACATCCAGTTTGAAAATGTAAATCAGCCCAAAAGTGTCTGATTAAACATGATTTGTGACACGTGTGCTCCTGCACATACATGTGAAGCCTCACGTTTATCAGCAGGTTTAAAAACAACATAAAAAGCTTCAAAAGGCAGAATAAAAGCATGCAATCATTTATTTTTAATGATGTTTTCTGATTCTAATGGGTCACTCTGGCTGAACATGAAAATAGTCTCCTCCACCTACCTCCTGCATTAGCTTCTGATAGAAAATAGACTCTAGGTGAAACTCTAGGATTAGAAAATCCTGACAGATCTACGTCACACTGTCCCTGAACATTCATGGACTCACCCATCTGGACTCACGACGGGGAAGGCTGTTGTTGGTTTAGCGTCCAGGAAACAGCAGAGAACGTCTGGGCTAGTAGAAGCTAACCGTTAGCATTAGCAACTCCACCACACAGCAGAACTCCTCCAGGCTAGTAGAAGCTAACCGTTAGCATTAGCAACTCCACCACACAGCAGAACTCCTCCAGGCTAGTAGAAGCTAACCGTTAGCATTAGCAACTCCACCACACAGCTGAACTCCTCCAGGCTTGTGCTAGGGCCTGGAATATACTTCAGATCCTGTCCTCTGAAGTTATGTTCTCCTCTAGCCGAGATCTCTGCACTGAAACAGGTGCACCGGAGCTTTTTTTCCCCAGAGTACGACTAACAAGACATTCATTCCTACTAGAGACCACTGCAGATGTATTAAAAATATGAGCGAAGGACCTCTTTACCCGATGAAAGTTTTTTCACTGAGGTGATCTTCAGACGGCAGGATCTGGAGTCTTACATCCTGATATGTGGACATCTCTCCTCTGATTGGCTAACAGCAACACGACTCTACCACAACAGGAGCTTCTGACGTTTTATTTCCCAGACTACGACTTACAAGACATTCATTCCTGCTAGAGGCTACTGCAGATGTACTGATTAAACGAGTGAAACACACCTTTAAAAATGTTCTAGAAAAAAAACCATGTAGATACTTTTTCTTATGCAGCATTTCAGGGTCAAAAACAATTAAATGAATCTGACTGAATAGATTCCACCTGCTGTTTGTTTGTTTGATCGATCCTTTAACTGTTTAACAGCTGGTTAAGTAAAAAAAATAAAGCCTTTTTCAGCCTGTAGGCTGCACTTTTAAATGCGTCCGATGTGCATAAACCTGCTTACAGCTCAGTGATGTTTATGTAGGTCGGGTTTGGGCGCATCTAGAACACACACGCACACATTCTGAGCACATTTAGTTGCGTAAACTAATTGTGTCGTTCCCCCCATGAAGGACGGACACCACACAGGACAAAGGAAGTGTCTTACACAGCTATCTCTCCTGTTGTTGCCCCCCCAACCTCTCACACACACACACACCTGGTTTCTATTTGCCATCTCGTCTCTGTGGAGTGAGAAACCCTCCCCTCCCGAAACGAACGCCCCACCCTGGCAGCCATTGTCACCAAACCACATCCACTCCTAAACCCGCTCTTCATCCTCGCTGCTGGCAGCTTCCTCTTCCTCCTCATCGTCGTCTGTGATGGAGCTGCCATCGCTGCGCTAGCTGGAGTTATTGCCGTGTTTTCTAGAGGAGAACACCAGACCAGAGGTGGTTCTGGTGCAGCTGTCGCTCCATTAACAAATCTGTGATTTGTCCTAAATGTGAAGTAGAGAAATCCATCATTCCGGTCCCAGGAAGATGGATTCTTTTCTGCCTTTCCTTGTCTAAACACTCCCAGTATTCCTGCTGCAATCGGAGTTTTAATCTGTGGTTGTCTGCCAACATTAATAGAATTAGCAAGAGACTTTTTTCAGGGTAAAAAGTGGTTCATGAATGAACAATCAGAGGGATTCTAGATGTGATGTCGGTCTTGTTTTTATGGCTTTTCCGACAAGATTTTAGGAACATTTAGAATTATCTCTTTAATAATAATCAGGAAAATTCAAGCATGAACCTGGATGGCAAGTTTTACTTTTAGGGTTTTTCTGAGTGCTCGAAATCCTTCAAAGTGCTTAAAAGTGTAGCAGAAATCAGTTGTTTACTTTTATTTTTATGAGATGAAGTGAAATAATGGTTTGGAGCATATATAAGGTTTATTTCTGTAATGTGCTGGAAAATCTTCACCCTGAAACTTGCTTGAATTTAATCAAAATAATCAAAATAGTTTCATTTTCAAGAAGGAAATAAATAAAAATGGATGAAAATTAGAAAATAAAATAAAACCTAAATTATCATTTTAAACCATTTATTTGTGCAAACTGGTGTTTCACTCATTTTCACTTCTTATCTGGCAACCAGACGTCGTTTTTAGGAAATATGAACATAAATCATTTATCTTTATAAATAAAATTAATCCTCCGAGAACAAAACACCAAAAAAACGAGTCAAGTAAATAACAAAGTTACGATACCTAGAGAGAGAGAGAGAGAGTGAAAGTGTGTGTGTGTGTGCGCGTGCGTGCGTGTGTGTGTGTGCACGCGCGTGTGTGTGTGTGTCCCTGTTTACAGATAATCTGACTCAGTTTAGAATTTCCTTACATTTTCTAGTCGGCTGTTTTGTGCTCGACCATCGACCACGCTCTCTCAGCTCGGGGATTTCTCAATACTTGCTTACACACTGCATTCAGACAGTGACTCACCAGTGCTTCTTTGCTATAAGTGTGTGTGTGTTTTCGTTCGTGTGTGTGTGTCACACACACATGTTTTGGAAATGTGGCCATCCATCTCCCTTCGGTCACACCAACTCCATGTAGGCGTCTTGCAGCGTTGCACGAACTTTTCTCTCTAGGTTTCATTTTCTTTGTTGCAGCTTTGTTCGTCTCGTGGCTTTGCTGCCGTTTCACTTTCATTACTTATTTAACCCCCCCCCCCCCCAATCCCCTGTTTAGTGACCTTCCAGATTAATTAATTTCTCTGAAGCCATGTCACTTGCTGAGCCTGTGCAGCTCTCTGTTGCCATCTAGTGGAGCTCCTGGGTAACTGGTGTTCCTGATGTAAATCCACCCTGCAA